>JXCR01036403.1:22019-55176 GCA_002079205.1 Phalaenopsis hybrid cultivar
GTTTAAATAGTATTTTCCTAAAACAAGTTATGTTTAATCATTTTATTGTTACAAATTTATAGTATTGTTTTTGCACATATGATTTAAAATTAATTACGGAGGAAAATGTAAAATATTTTGTTGGTTTTAAGAGAAAGAAGTGAGACTTATAATAATCATATTAACTATATATGTATCTATGTATATTTGTAGCTGTTGGATTAATGTGGGTTCAACATGTATGTAACGAGGGTTCAAGATGCATCTCTTTGCCCTTGTTATTATCTATATAAAGAGAGGCATGTAACTATTTGGCTATGAGTTATTAATGAGAAGATTGTCAGCGTTTCTCTCATTCCACTTCTTCATGGCATCAGAGCTTAGCCCAAAAGTGATTTGGGCTCTTCTTCTTCTAACTTATTGTTCCCAAGGCCTCGTCTCAATAATCTTGTTATGATAACACATAGCTCTCTCTATTGGAACTCTGCCTCCTATCATTGTTTTCAAGAACCTCATAGTTTATCCTCATGCTCCTCACCTCTATGATTTTTTTATATTACCTCTCTCTTTGGTCCCAAATACAATTGGTTATCTGATATCTCATCTGTATTTCTCCCACCTGCTTCATTCGTGACTTGCTATTGTAAATCCTCTGTTCTTTTCTATTATTTTGCTTCCTACATCTATGGAGCATTCCCGAGACACATTTTCTACACCTAAGAATCAAGTTCGAGAACACCTATTCCCCCCTCACTAAAATTCCTTATGGGTAATATCAAAGAATTATCCAATTTGGAGTGCTAAGTTTCTTAAACTCTTCACAGCCAATTGGTCCTTGGGATTCTCAAATGGCAGCTCTCTATGTCATCCCAAATATACTCAAGAAACCACCAACTCATCCACCTTGAATAACCTATATACTACCCGGATTCTTATTGATCAAAATCTCTTAGCAGTCCTTTACTCCATTTCCCCAACTATCTTACCTTACATGCTTAATATGTTTACAAATTCAGACATATGACATATTCTTGAAAAACATCTACAACCCACAAATTGATCTTGCCTCTTTCAATTGAAAAATGAACTTCACAATTTTGCTATGACAAATCATCCCATGAACCAATATTTATCTTCTATCAAAATGCTTATAGACAATATTTATGTTGTTGGCGAGGAAAATGATTAAGGATATACACTTTTATATACCCTCGTTAGCCTCCCCTCCCTCTATTGAGCCTTCAGGACAACTATCCATGCCCAATTATAACTGATAGATTTGAAATACTTTTATTCATTATTTTACAGTGAAGACATCATACTTGTCAATGAGTCTCTCAAAATAGAGTTTTCTTCAAACCCACAGTAGGCTCTCAACACAACTCAGAGTAAATTCACTTCTTCTACTAGAGGAGGTCGATATCGATCCCATTCTATATTTTATTGTCGAGGTAAAGGAGGAAGATCCCAAGCCATAAATGTCGTTACTTGTCAAATATGCAACAAGATAGGTCATTTGGCGTTGCAGCGTGTTAACATCGGATAAATCTTGAGTATGTGAAGCAAGATTTGAGCGCTTTACCTCTAAGCCCACGTGGGATTTGGATTCAGGAGCCACTACTCACTTTACCACTGATCTCACACAACTCCAAATGTCTCATTCGATGGAAGGCTCTTAGTAGGTATATGTTTGTAATGGTAATTTTGTCTCATCTTAGCATATCGTTGATGGGATTTTTCCAAACCCCGATCATAAGCTTCATCTCCTTAACATTTTCAGGTTTCGCCATTGATGCATAATCTTCTTTCTATAAATAAGCTTACTAAAGACAACAAATTTATTGTTATGTTTGATTCCAATGGTTTTTTAGATTATTGATCTTCAGATGCAGCAAGTTTTTCTTCAAAGTTAGAGTTCTGAGGGGTTATGTCAAATCCATCTCATAGTTACACTAAAAATTTTGTGGCATCCTTCAAGGCTCTTGCAACCTCTACATTATTTCCAGGCACTTGGGTAAGCGACTTGGTCATCCAACTCAATACGCACTTCACAAATTTTTTCAACAACACCCTTCTTTCTATATTTTAGCCCACACAACCCCTTTCCACAATTCTAATACTAATAAAATACATAAACAATCTTTCTCTTCTTCTTCTTCATATACATATTGAGAGCCGCCCTGGCGGCCTCTTTCATCATCCCCAGTCCTGTCGGGTCATGTTTTGTTGTGAGAGTCACCGGTTTTTCTATTGTCATATAATACCTTCTCCGAGCAAACTCTCCTTTAGATTGTATGATCTGAAGGATAGTGGNCTCTAATACTAATAAAATACATAAACAATCTTTCTCTTCTTCTTTTTCATATACATATTGAGAGCCGCCCTGACGGCCTCTTTCATCATCCCCAGTCCTGTCGGGTCATGTTTTGTTGTGAGAGTCGCCAGTTTTTCTATTGTCATATAATACCTTCTCCGAGCAAACTCTCCTTTAGATTGTATGATCTGAAGGATAGTGGAATCAGAAGGCAAGCACATACGATGACAAAGATAAACAAAAAGGTGTGTGGAGGACTTTCGTGAAGTAAACTCCATGCAAATGACTTCCATGGAGTACGTCTGAGAAAAGATCAGATTGAAACATATTGGAAGTGTATCAGCGAAGAGGACCTTACAAAAGCAACCTACAGTCAGAGATTCAGATTTTTGTATATGTTATGGGGTCTTTGTTTTCCTATAAAGGCAATCCTCTATAGTTAATTACATTATAAGTTATAGTAGCAACTTAAGAAAACTCTCTATTAAGGCTGAAGTCCTCAGAAAGTTTGAAGTTGTTGCCTTCAAGGAAGGAATTTTTAATTTTCTATCCAAAGGGGAAAGGTGGGGGATACTTAAGATTCCAGAAGAACCCCAATAAAATCTCAAACCATCCTATTGTTCTTGTTGTCAGTGTTCTCCCCTACACGACATACAATCATGCAGGGGCCCGAAAGTGAGAATTTACGTCACGGCTAGACAAACCACCTCGGTGTCTCAAAAAGAAGTTTACTGAGTGAAACTTTGGAGTCTCAATCTATGTCAGATTCATCAACTGACATCATTTGAACTATCGTTGATGTTTTAGTTAAGGTTCATCATTTGTTCCATGTTTCATATTCATTTGGATAGTTCAAATTTCTATAGCCGATTGACCACAATACCTCCTAAATCTACAAAAGAAAAGAATACTCAAAGAGAAAGAATCTAGGTTGCTACAACATATATGTCAGTCATGCAAAATAGAGTTAGCTCACCCTAGATAACATGTAAAGTAAATCTAAGGTGACATGTTGTNTCAGTCATGCAAAATAGAGTTAGCTCACCCTAGATAACATGTAAAGTAAATCTAAGGTGACATGTTGTCATCTGTCTTCAGCAGCCCTGCAAAACAGAATTATCATAAATATTTTAAGTGGTTATTATTTATTTTAGTTAGGACAACCCAGTTAAGATTATGTCAAGATGCAAATGACTTCCATAGAGTACGTCTGAGAAAAGATCAGATTGAAATATATTGGAAGTGTATCAACGAAGAGGACCTTACAAAAGCAGCCTACAGTCAAAGATTTAGATTTTTGTATCTGTTATGGGGTCTTTGTCTTCCTATAAGGGCAATCTTCTATAGTTAATTACATCATAAGTTACAGTAGCAACTTAAGAAAACTCTCTATTAAGGCTGAAGTCCTCAGAAAGTTTGAATTTGTTGCCTTCAAGGAAGGAATTTTTAATTTTCTATCCAAAGGGGAAAGGTGGGGGATACTTAAGATTCCAGAAGAACCCCAATAAAATCTCAAACCATCCTATTGTTCTTGTTGTCAGTGTTCTCCCCTACACGACATACAATCATGCAGGGGCCCGAAAGTGAGAATTTACGTCACGGCTAGACAAACCACCTCAGTGTCTCAAAAAGAAGTTTACTGAGTGAAACTTTGGAGTCTCAATCTATGTCAGATTCATCAACTGACATCATTTGAACTATCGTTGATGTTTTAGTTAAGGTTCATCATTTGTTCCATGTTTCATATTCATTTGGATAGTTCAAATTTCTATAGCCGATTGACCACAACACCTCCTAAATCTACAAAAGAAAAGAATACTCAAAGAGAAAGAATCTAGGTTGCTACAACATTTATGTCAGTCATGCAAAATAGAGTTAGCTCACCCTAGATAACATGTAAAGTAAATCTAAGGTGACATGTTGTCATCTGTCTTCAGCAGCCCTGCAAAACATAATTATCATAAATATTTTAAGTGGCTATTATTTATTTTAGTTAGGACAACCCAGTCAAGATTATGTCAAGATGCAAATGACTTCCATGGAGTACGTCTGAGAAAAGATCAGATTGAAATATATTGGAAGTGTATCAACGAAGAGGACCTTACAAAAGCAACCTACAGTCAAAGATTTAGATTTTTGTATCTGTTATGGGGTCTTTGTCTTCCTATAAGGGCAATCTTGTATAGTTAATTACATCATAAGTTACAGTAGCAACTTAAGAAAGCTCTCTATTAAGGCTGAAGTCCTCAGAAAGTTTGAATTTGTTGCCTTCAAGGAAGGAATTTTTAATTTTCTATCCAAAGGGGAAGGTGGGGGATACTTAAGAGTCCAGAGGAACCCCAAGAAAATCTCAAACCATCCTATTGTTCTTGTTGTCAGTGTTCGCCCCTACGCGACATACAATCATGCAGGGTCCGAAAGTGAGAATTTACGTTACGGCTAGACAAACCACCTCAGTGTCTCAAAAAGAAGTTTACTGAGTGAAACTTCGGAGTCTCAATCTATGTCAAATTCATCAACTGACATCATTTGAACTATCGTTGATGTTTTAGTTAAGGTTCATCATTTGTTCCGTGTTTCATATTCATTTGGATAGTTCAGATTTCTATAGTCGATTGACCACAACACCTCCTAAATCTACAAAAGAAAAGAGTACTCAAAGAGAAAGAATCTAGGTTGCTACAACATTTATGTCAGCCATGCAAAATAGAGTTAGCTCACCCTAGATAACATGTAAAGTAAATCGAAGGTGACATGTTGTCATCTGTCTTCAGCAGCCCTGCAAAACAGAGTTATCATAAATATTTTAAGTGGTTATTATTTATTTTAGTTAGGACAACCCAGTCAAGATGCTCATGGCTTTTCGTTGTCCCGGGGCTGTCAGTTTCCCTGATCTACTTAGTCTGGAGTGGTGGTCAAACCAATTCTGACTGAAAGATTCCTGTCAGTAATCATGGGTTGTGTCGTCCATAAGACATTTGTATACCCATGTAACATGGTTATAGTTGAGTTTAGTGATCTTTGTTCATTAGGGTTTCATATAATTTTTAATGTATTTTCGGATTTTAGGGATTGAAAATTTTAAGTTGCTTAAGATTTTTAGCGGATTAGATTTTGTGATTTTTGTGTTTTTTTGTGATTTTCGTTCTCCCGGGGTCATTAGAGTTCGTAGATTGATTAGTCGCAAGTGATTGGAAGGTACTTTGTTAACAGCCATGAGTTGCCTCCTCCAATGTGCTTTCTCAAGCTAGGTTGCATTTTTATGGTTGAAGTTTACGTGTTAATTATTTTTTGGTGCATTTTATGTTATGTCTTTTATGTTTGTTTGACATCTCAGCTCAAGTCGTCCCTAAAAGGCGTTAAGTGTGTTTTTGTTTTCTTATAAGAAGCCAAACACTCCTTAACTCGAGGGTAATTAAATTTGAGTTGAGTTAGGTGAGATTGACTTAAATTTGGTTTAAATTGATTTTGATTAATTTGAGTTGGGCCGACCTTATCTGGAATGAATTTTTGGTCGATTTAAGCTAACTCGGGTTGGGCTAGGTTGTCCTAGATCAGTTTTGGACTGGTTTGGGTTATCTTGAATTTTGGTAGGACATACATATGCTGGATTTGAGCTGATTAAGGTTTACCCGAGTTTGGTAGGATTGACCTAGATTGGCTTGGATTATCCCAAATTTGGTTGGATTTAATTTANTAATTATCATAAATATTTTAAGTGGCTATTATTTATTTTAGTTAGGACAACCCAGTCAAGATTATGTCAAGATGCAAATGACTTCCATGGAGTACGTCTGAGAAAAGATCAGATTGAAATATATTGGAAGTGTATCAACGAAGAGGACCTTACAAAAGCAACCTACAGTCAAAGATTTAGATTTTTGTATCTGTTATGGGGTCTTTGTCTTCCTATAAGGGCAATCTTGTATAGTTAATTACATCATAAGTTACAGTAGCAACTTAAGAAAGCTCTCTATTAAGGCTGAAGTCCTCAGAAAGTTTGAATTTGTTGCCTTCAAGGAAGGAATTTTTAATTTTCTATCCAAAGGGGAAGGTGGGGGATACTTAAGAGTCCAGAGGAACCCCAAGAAAATCTCAAACCATCCTATTGTTCTTGTTGTCAGTGTTCGCCCCTACGCGACATACAATCATGCAGGGCCCGAAAGTGAGAATTTACGTTACGGCTAGACAAACCACCTCAGTGTCTCAAAAAGAAGTTTACTGAGTGAAACTTCAGAGTCTCAATCTATGTCAAATTCATCAACTGACATCATTTGAACTATCGTTGATGTTTTAGTTAAGGTTCATCATTTGTTCCGTGTTTCATATTCATTTGGATAGTTCAGATTTCTATAGTCGATTGACCACAACACCTCCTAAATCTACAAAAGAAAAGAGTACTCAAAGAGAAAGAATCTAGGTTGCTACAACATTTATGTCAGCCATGCAAAATAGAGTTAGCTCNATTTGGGTTTACCCGAGTTAGGTCGGGCTGACCCGTTGCATTTTATGTCGGACTAGGCTTAAATCAGGTCTGGCTTAGGGCAGATTTAGACTTAAAGTTTGAATTTAGTTAAGTCAGGCCTAGGTTGGACTAGACTTGAGTGGGATTGGGTAAGCATAAGTCTAATTTAGGTTAGACCAAGCTAGGGTTGAAGTTAAATTGAACTAGGTCTGATTTGGGTCAAACCTACGTTACTTTGAGTTCAGTGTCTTGGTTAAATAGAGTCTAGCCTGGGCTAGACCTAGGCTAGTTCTTAAGGTTGGGTTTAGTTGAAGCAGTTTGGCTTAGATTAGGTTCAGATTGGATTTGGACCTAAATTAGGTTTAGAATTACTGAAGTTGAGCTAGGTCCAAGTGGGGCTAGACCTAGGTCAATCCTAAGTTTGAATTGGATTGGGTTAGGTCTAATTTGGGTTAAACTTAAGTTGACTCCAACTGGGTTGGGTACAATTTAGGTACACTTGGGTTGGGTCTAATTCGGGTTAGACCTAACCAATTTTAATCTGCTTAGGTCCATTCGGACTAGGCCTAGGTTTTTTAGGAGTGACTTGATAATCAAGAAAATAATTATGATGTCAACCCTTCAATAATTTCATTAGGCTAGGTTACCTAATTTAAATTTTTGTGTTTAACTTAAACTTAGGGGACAACTTGGGCTAAAATGTCAATTTTTAATTGTTACACTTACCCCTGTACCATAACTTTGTTTTTAGATTTTTAGAGGTTAAAATTGTCATTTTAATATTTGGTGTTACTGCCCTAAATATTATTTTTAATTTTCATTTTGATTCATATTTTTCTATTTTTATTTCATTTTTCATAATCATTTTTCAAAATAATTATAATTTTCAATAGAAATTAAGCATTTTGGTGTTAGAGAGATCTTATGACTTTGGAAAAATTAAGAAATGTCCCTAATGGCAGAGGGAACAATCCATTAAAATTTAATATTTTTCTGCCTTATATTTCATTTTTAGTAATTAAAATACTCTTGAATAATTAACNCTATGACTTTGGAAAAATTAAGAAATGTCCCTAATGACAGAGGGAACTATCCATTAAAATTTAATATTTTTCTGCCTTATATTTCATTTTTAGTAATTAAAATACTCTTGAATAATTAACTAATTAAAAATTAATAATAAGTTATTTATTTTAATTTTTTTAATTTTTTTCTACTGTGATCCTTAAGTTCAGAAGTATTTTTATTTTATTTTATTGATTTTTTCTCATTAATTTATGAATTTTTAAAAAGTTTTTACACATTTTNTATTTTTTTAATTTTTTTCTCCTGTGATCCTTAAGTTCATAAGTATTTTTATTTTATTTTATTGATTTTTTCTCATTAATTTATGAATTTTTAAAAAGTTTTTACACATTTTCTAGATTTAATTAAATAGATAAATAGGAATTTCCTGCTTAAGGTAGTAAGCATCGTGTCATTCCTCGTACTAGTCGAGGCTCCACGAGGTGCTTTCCGATTCGAGGCGCTTTCCATGCGGCTGCTGAGGTGGTCTCGATTTGACGCTCTTTTCCCTCGTACTTTTGTGATCCAGTTCAATCTCTGTCATTTTTTTTCTTATACACGAAAACATATGACATTGGTTTATCGTCCCCGCGGGATAAAGAATTGAGAGTTGTCTCAATCAAACCCTAAGTCATTAGCCTACACTTAACCAAATCACTTATCTTATAGCTTCATCTAAGAGAGACGAACCTATCTATATAGTTAAGTGAACATGCATTGTTGGTTTTCTTCATAAAATACTAAACTGAGGGTCATTTTAAAGAGCTTGAACCCATATCTTATCCCAAAAGGTGCGACCTAAATTGGGCTTGATAGAGTGTCGCCTTGAGGTTGTGTAGCTCCTCCTTGCTTCAATTTGGATTAGAATTGGCTCTAGCTATAAGCTAGACCAAATGGGGCCACAATTTGGTGTTGGACTATGCTAGAGGTTGCGGAAGGCTTAATTTTAGGCGAAGCTAGGTCTTTGTGAAGCTTTTGGGAGAGTTAATTTTGAGTTTTGGAGAGGTTGGTGTTGAGGCCATAAAAACTCCTGAACTTTAGTAGTGAAATGAGGGTTTGGTGGTTGTTAAGATGGTTTAATGAAGGTGGAGAAAAGTTGGTTGGGTATGTGGGAAGGTTTTTTGCGTTGGGAGCAAATGACTTAGATGGCTGCCTATGGAGTTTGGAGTGTTTCGGAGCTCTCGGGTTAAGGCTATTTATAGCCATAGGAAGCCATGCAGGAGGCCATGGTCTGCTTGGGGGAGCTTTGATGGTTTCACAGAGGATGTGCAGAAGAATTATAGTGACTTTTGGCTGGGGAATAGAAGCTTTCTCNCTATAGCTTCACCTAAGAGAGACGAACCTATCTATATAGTTAAGTGAAAATGCATTGTTGGTTTTCTTCATAAAATACTAAACTGAGGGTCATTTTAAAGAGCTTGAACCCATATCTTATCCCAAAAGGTGCGACCTAAATTGGGCTTGATAGAGTGTCGCCTTGAGGTTGTGTAGCTCCTCCTTGCTTCAATTTGGATTGGAATTGGCTCTAGCTATAAGCTAGACCAAATGGGGCCACAATTTGGTGTTGGACTATGGTAGAGGTTGCGGAAGGCTTAATTTTAATTGGGGAGGTGAAGCTAGGTCTTTGTGAAGCTTTTGGGAGAGTTAATTTTGAGTTTTGGAGAGGTTGGTGTTGAGGCCATAAAAACTCCTGAACTTTAGTGGTGAAATGAGGGTTTGGTGGTTGTTAAGATGGTTTAATGAAGGTGGAGATAAGTTGGTTGGGTATGTGGGAAGGTTTTTTGCGTTGGGAGCAAATGACTTAGATGGCTACCTATGGAGTTTGGAGTGTTTCGAAGCTCTCGGGTTAAGGCTATTTATAGCCATAGGAAGCCATGGTCTGCTTGGGGAAGCTTTGATGGTTTCACAGAGGATGTGCAGAAGAATTATAGTGACTTTTGGCTGGGGAATAGAAGCTTTCTCCACCCTTGATGTCTTGAAAATGGTAGCACCAATGGAGGTAAGGGTGGCATGGAGGAGAGCTTGGAGTGATTGGGGAGCTTTTAGTGAAGTTACTAGGACCAGAGTTGGTCTGGTTTGATCCACCTTGAGCTAGGTTTGGCTTCCCAATGTTTGAACACGGGTGGGTTTGACTTGGGTGCCAAGCGTCTCCCCTCATGGTGAATAGTGCATGGTTTGTCATTTATGCTTGTCCCATGCTTAATTCTATTTTAATCAATGTTTACTTAGGTTGCAGTATCATGATGGGTCATGATATGTTGGGTGAGTGCCATGGTGGGTCATGGTTGGCCCATTCATGGTTGACCCATGTGGAATGGACCATGGGAGTTGGGCCGTGGGAGATGGGCCATGGATTATGTGCAATGGGCTTACTAATGGCCACTTGGATCTTTAGTATTAGGCTTAGCCCAAATGTCTTTAGGTTTAGCCCGATTAGGTTTAGTGGGCCTTTGAAATTGGCAATAAAAGAANAGATGGGCCATGGATTATGTGCAATGGGCTTACTAATGGCCACTTGGATCTTTAGTATGAGGCTTAGCCCAAATGTCTTTAGGTTTAGCCCGATTAGGTTTAGTGGGCCTTTGAAATTGGCAATAAAAGAACATCACTGAGCTATTAAAATCTTCTTATATATATATATATATAACACCCAATTTCTACATTTTTACATTTTTTACATTGATACCACCCAAATCTCCATTACCTCCCCCCTTCTGACTTCTCTCCGTCAAACTCGTAAGAGAGAAGCGACGGAAAGAGGGATGGCCGGCGCGCTCCTCCGTCTCCTAACGATTCTCTTCAGCCTCTGTACAATTATGCCCACCGCTCTTGCTGCGGAAGCCGGAAATACGACGAAGGGCGAGGCCGTGATCGACGGCTGCGCCGCCATTGCCACCACCGAAGAACACTTCATCTGCGCCACCCTCGATTGGGCTCCTTCGGAGACGTGCAGAAACGGAAGCTGCCCTTGGATCAATGCCTCCATCCTCAATCTCGTGAGATTCTTACTTCCCTTTGCTGTTTCGGCTTTTGGATCCTCAGTCCACATGTCCGGACGGCGAACTACTGGCGGCCACGTCGCCCGCCTATAATTTATAGGGCGATGTGGCTGCCGGTGATTAGTCGTCGGTGTTCGGACAGAATGTTTTCTCCAAATTTTTACTGTTTTAAATTGCACATCGTCTACCTTCGGACTTCAGACTCTAGACGTAAAATTATATCCGGACTTTGACGCATATCAAATGTGTAAAATATAATTTTATTGTAAAAGACGGAGAAGCCCGACCAGTTCATGGCATAAAACATTATTGTATTGGAGGTTTTTCTTTAGTACAAGCATATTGTATTAAGCAAAAAATCCTTCTAAAGAAAGAATTCGATGTGAAAACCATAGTGTGTAATATGATTATACTCAAAAANGTCCGGACTTTGACGCATATCAAATGTGTAAAATATAATTTTATTGTAAAAGAAGGAGAAGCCCGACCCGATCATGGCGTAAAAAATGATTGTATTGGAGGTTTTTCTTCAGTACAATCATATTGTACTAAGCAAAAAATCCTTCTAAAGAAAGAATTCGATGTGAAAACCATAGTGTGTAATATGATTATACTCAAAAAAAAAACTTTCAGTACAATCATGTTGTACTTGATGATCAATAACGGCCGAGTTTTCCGACACGATTTTGGTGTCTAATGTGGTTGTATTGATTGTTTTTCTTCAGCATACCCATATTGCACTACATAAAAAAAAACATCCAAATAAACAACTTGATGTTATAGTGTACAATATGGTTGTACTCAAGAAAATCTTCAACATACATGTTAAACTTCTCCACTTTTTAGACATTAAAAAAATATTTTATTTTTTTGACACATCTAAATTTAAATTGGAGTCCAGACGTAACTCTACGCTTGAGTTCCAAACATAATATTTTATTTGTCTCCAAAGGGTCAACAAACACAACTTTTAAAAGAAATTTGATGAAAGTCACGACTCATTAACACCCAAAACTGGCTCTTTACAAATTAACCTCTCTCATTCATCCATTTTTCAAATTCTAACTAACATGTCAGAATTCATGGTTGGGATTTTTATCAAAATAACTGCGTAAATATGTCGGTTCGGTAGTTCAAAAAAATCACGTAGGTGATTAATTGATAAATAGCAATGTTTTGGATTGTCTGAATGTAATTATCCNCGGACAGAATGTTTTCTCCAAATTTTTACTGTTTTAAATTGCACCTCGTCTATCTTCGGACTTTGGACTCTAGACGTAAAACTATGTCCGGACTTTGACGCATATCAAATGTGTAAAACATAATTTTATTGTAAAAGACGGAGAAGCCCGACCCGATCATGGCGTAAAACATGATTGTATTGGAGGTTTTTCTTTAGTACAATCATATTGTACTGAGCAAAAAATCCTTCTAAAGAAATAATTCAATGTGAAAACCACAGCGCATAATATGGTTATACTCAAAAAAAAACTTTCAGTACAATCATGTTGTACTTGATAATCAATACGGGCCGAGTTTTCCGACACGATTTTGGTGTCTAACGTGGCTGTATTGGTTGTTTTTCTTCAGTATACTCATATTGCACTAAATAAAAAAAAGACGTCCAAATAAACAACTTGATGTGAAAGTTATAGTGTACAATATGGTTGTACTCAAGAAAATCTTCAACATGCAAGTTAAATTTCTCCTCTTTTTAGACATTAAAAAAATATTTTATTTTTTGACACGTATAAATTTAAATTGGAGTCCACACGTAACTCTACGCTTGAGTTCCAGACATAATATTTTATCTGTCTACGAAAGTTCAACAAGCACAACTTTTAAAAGAAATTTGATGAAAGTCGCGACTCATTAACACCCAAAACTGGCTCTTTACAAATTAACCTCTCATTCACCCCTTTTTCAAACTCTAACTAACATGTCAAAACTCATGGTTGGGATTTTTATCAAAATAATTGCGTAAATATGTCGATTCGGTAGTTAAAAAAAATCACGTAGGTGATTAATTGATAAATATCAATGTTTTGGATTGTCTGAATGTAATTATCCATTTTAAATTATTGGTTTAATTAACACTTTTTTAAACTCATTTTATTGTCCATTTTTTTAATTCATTTCATTGTGTTTCAAGAACATAGGTTCAATTATTATAAGTTTCAATCAAACAAATGCTTGGAATTTCAAATATGAAGACTAATCATTTTGAATTAGTGAAGTAATTGAGGGTCTGTTTGGGGCAGCTTATTTGATGTGGTGGCATTTTGAAAACGCATCTGACATGTTTGGGTAAACTGTGTTTTGGCAGCTTATACTTTTTCAAAACGCTGAAAATAACATTTTTCACACTGCATCTGTCTAGGTGCGGTAACAACTTTCTGTCTGCGGTCTGGTTTTTCCAAAAAAATAAAAATTTGAAATAGCAACCACATCTAGCTTATCAATAGATTATTTTTAATCAGATTATCAACAGATTATTCAATAAGCTGCAGCTGCCCCAAACAGACACTAACTGTTTGGCACAGCTTTTTCATCGACGGTGGCGTTTTCAGAACGCCGCCTACCCGTTTGTTTCGAGCGTTCGNGGGTATTTTCTATTATTTTTATTTTTATTTTC
Organism: Phalaenopsis hybrid cultivar; assembly: GCA_002079205.1. NCBI lineage: Eukaryota > Viridiplantae > Streptophyta > Magnoliopsida > Asparagales > Orchidaceae > Phalaenopsis > Phalaenopsis hybrid cultivar. Next base: position 35,477 of record JXCR01036403.1, read on the forward strand.
AAAATAATTCTAAGTGTTTTTTGGGATTTCCATTTTGTTACATGAAAAACACTGAAGCCACTGCTAGCCACTGGTCACCATTGCCCCTACTTGCCATAGCCGTCCATGGTCACCTCCTTATATAATATCCAATACTATTAATGATAATAATTAAAACACTTATTTAATGTACCAAATATATATATTTTTANGCAAAATTGATCTCAAACAATCCCTTCACTTACTGTATAAACTAGGGTTGTAAACGAGCCGAGCTTGAGAGAACTCAGGCTTGGCTCGTGTTCGGCTCGTTCGAAATCGACTCGTGTTCGAAATCGGCTCGTGAACAGTGTGTTTGTGTTCAACTCGGTTTAAATATTCGTATTCGTGTTCGGCTCAAGTTCGCTCGAAATTGGCTCGTTAAATTGAAATTGAGAAAAATAGATGTAAAGTGTGGGATTCGAACCTGGATCAAATCTATACAAAAGAAGACACTAACTACATTGCCACATAGGGTGTTATGATTTAAATTTAGACATAAATATATATAATATATTATTATATAAATAATATATGTAATATATTGNGCTAATCATTTTGAATTAGTGAAGTGATTGAGTCACATTGATAAGTTTAAAAAAAAAATTATATGCCTTATAACAACATCATAACAATATTATTTAAACTAATCATCCCATTAATTTAATAATCTTCTATTGTTAACTATATTTTTTTGTCCTTCTTGAAGGCAATTTGGTGAATGGCGCTTCCTCGTCAATGCTTGCATATTCAATAAGCAATCATTGATTTTTGGGACCCACTTTATATTCAAACACTTGGGTGACAATTTGGGATCACCTCTAATTTTCTTGTTTTTTATTTTATTTAAAATAAAATATATTTGATATGTTATGACATATTTAGTTGCTCTTAAAAAATACCTAAAATATTTTTTAGATATTTTGAATATTTTTAAAAATAAATTAACTTATTTTATAAAAAAATAAAAACATAAAAAAAACACTGAATAAATATATTTTTAATATAAGAGTAAAAATAAAAATAAATAAAAAATAAAAAATAAAAGTGATACCGAACAAGTCCTTAGTGGCCATTTGTGATCACTTTTACTTTTGATTTATTTTATCAGTATTCTGATTTGAAATAAAATGTGTTTGACATATGTGATTAAGATATGATTATTTTTAAAAGAGCTTAAAATATCTAAAAAATTATTTTTAATTATGTTTGAAAATATATTACTTTGTTGATAGAAACAATCTAATATATATATATATATATATAGACACACACACACAAAAATATGTTTTTAACAATAAAAATAAAAACAAAATTTATCTCAAACAATCCCTTCACTTACTGTATAAACTAGGGTTGTAAACGAGCTGAGCTTGAGAGAACTCAGGCTTGGCTCGTGTTCGACTAGTTCGAAATAGCTCGTGTTCGAAATCGGCTTGTGAATAGTGTGTTTGTGTTTGACTCGATTTAAATATTCGTGTTCGTGTTCGGTTCGTGTTCGGCTAGAAATTGACTCGATAAATTAAAACTGAGAAAAATAGATGTAAAGTGTGAGATTCGAACCTGGATCAAATCTATACAAAAGAAGACACTAATCATATTGCCACATAGGGTGTTATGATTTAAATTTAGACATAAATATATATAATATATTATTATTTAAATAATATATGTAATATATTGTTATATAAAAAGTTATATAATTTTGTTTTTCGAGACATTTCGAGCCGAACACGAGCGAACAAACTGTTGTTCGTGTTCGGCTTGTTTACATTTCGAGCTTAAGAATTNATAAACCATAGTTTTTTTTTTTTCTTAACATTTTGACAGAGGATATTAATGCACTAAAAATATTATTTGAGTATGAATTGAGAGTAAATTACAGTAATTTGTTGACATTATATTGCATATTTAACTTCGTGCAGAATCTTTCAAACCGTGTTCTTCTAAATGCTGTGAAGGGTAAGAATATTACTTTTTTTTTGTTTGGTATCTTAAATCCATACTTATATTTCTAATTGCCCACCATTTTTTTTAAAAAATTTTCTCTTTAGCATTTTCTCCTTTAAAACTTCGTCTGGGGGGGTCTCTGGAGGATAGAGTCATGTATGAAAGTAGTGATCTTGGGTGCCCATGTGTGCCCTTTGTCATGAATGACNTAAAAATTTTCTCTTTAGCATTTTCTCCTTTAAAACTTCGTCTTGGAGGTTCTCTGGAGGATAGAGTCATGTATGAAAGTAGTGATCTTGGGTGCCCATGTGTGCCCTTTGTCATGAATGACNTTGATAAGTTAAAAAAAAAAATTATATGCCTTATAACAACATCATAAAAATATTATTTAAACTAATCATCCCATTAATTTCATAATCTTCTATTGTTAACTATTTTTTTTTTCCTTCTTGAAGGCAAATTGGTGAATGACGCTTCCTTGTCAATGCTTGCATATTAAATAAGCAATCATTGATTTTTGGGACCCACTTTATATTCAAACACTTGGGTGGCAATTTGGGATCACCTCTAATTTTCTTTTTTTTTATTTTATTTGAAATAAAATATACATATTTAATTGCTCTTAAAAAATATCTAAAATATTTTTTAGATNATAAAATTGATCCCAAACAATCCCTTCGCTTGCTGTATAAACCATAGTTTATTTTTTTGGCAGAGGATATTAATTCACTAAAAATATTATTTGAGTATGAATTGAGAGTAAATTAAAGTAATTTGTTGACATTATATTGCATATTTAACTCCGTGCAGAATCTTTCGAATCGTGTTCTTCTAAATGCTGTGAAGGGTAAGAATATTACTTTTATTTGTTTGGTATCTTAAATCCATACTTATATTTATAATTGCCCATCATTTTTTTTTAAAATTTTCTCTTTAGCATTTTCTCCTTTAAAACTTCGTTTGGGGGGTTCTCTGGAGGATAGAGTCCAGTATGAAAGTAGTGATCTTGGGTGCCCATGTGTGCCCTTTGTTATGAATGACTCTGCATTATTTGGATTCAATGAAGGTTGCCTGCCATTGTCAAGATGGGATCAACTTAATAAATTCTTCAAAAAATCAAGGTCTAATTCTTCTCTCATTTGTAATTTTAAAGATTGATGTTGCACATCTCCATATCAAGACAAATATGTTGTGCTTAACATGTATCATTGAATCAAATATTTTATATGTAACAGATTATGTTATCATCATAATAGCACTGATATTTGAAAAAAAGTTAATCCAGATAATTCTTTTCTATGTTGTAGGAGTTCAGTCATCTTTGGCCTGAATGCTCTGAATGGAAGGGTTCCCATGCAAGATGGTTCCTTAGGAGGACCATGGAATTACACAAATGCTGAATCCCTAGTTCGTTATACCACAAATAAGGGTTATAATATACTTGGTTGGGAACTTGGTATGTTTTATATGAATCATACTTGAACTTGGCATCAAAGCATTTTATTTTAACATGACTTCATTATAGAGCTTTTGTTGAATAAGCCTTAAAATATCATGTGAGGTAATTGAATGTATTGGATTTAAGAAAAAGAAAGGATTTGACATTGAGAAAAAACTTTAAAATGAAGGGATGGATAGAAATTATTTAAAAGCATGATAAAAGAGATTTGTTGAAACCGCTAGAGCGTTCAAAAATGTTTTGAAATAATATAAATGGGACGCTGCACCCCACCTGCCAGTAAAAATTTATATAAAAATATACTGATTTCAATCTATTTCAAAACAAGCAGAAGAAACATAAAGTCATGCATTCATTTCACCGTGAGCCAAACAACTTCCGAATATTTCAAATACAATACACTGCTTTTGTATTGCATTCGTTTGACGTTGCATTACTTGTCAGCAAACCAAATAGTTTATAGGATGTTTTGTTTATTTTTGAATATAATATGGCTAAATGAACAAGACACGTTAACTTTCCAAATTAGAAAAAATAATAATAAATGTCAAACTTATTATCATGATAAATAATACATAATCTTTGATAAAAAATGCATGTCCAAAATATTTTCTTCCAACATTAATTAGTTCACATGATAATTTCCTTTTTCTTTTCAAATCTCATGTCTTCATGGATAACTTGGAGAGCATTAACTCTATTTTCTCATCATTTTTTCCGTCAGGGAATGAGCTAAGTGGGAAGGGAATTAAAGCTCGTATTGGTGTAGCTCAATATGCAGCAGATATGATCTCTTTGAAGAAAGTTATGGATGGGATCTATAAGGATAATACAATGAAGCCATTACTAATTGCTCCTGGTGGTAATTTTGAAGCAGAATGGTATAGCAAGTTCATTGAACTAACAAAACTTTCTTCCTCACTGGATGTAATAACCCACCATATGTATATCCTAGGTCCAGGTAATCTTATAACAAGATAGGAATGATACAGGATTGCTCATCTGAACATTTTGGCTTAGTTTATGCTATACAAATATATAGGTACTGATGATAATTTAGTTGAAAAGATATTGAACCCTTCACATCTTGATGGCCCTGCATCAGTTTTCAATAACCTTAGTATCATTTTAAGAAATGCTGGCTCTTCTGTAAATCCATGGGTTGGTGAAGCTGGAGGAGCGTATAATGGTGGTCGTAATCTTGTCACTAACTCGTTTGTTTCGAGCTTCTGGTATGCGGTTTTTTTTGTTCTTTTTCATAATTGTTTAGCTCATACTACAAGAAGAGTAAGGAAATTTGTTGTTTTTTGTATTGAAAATAGGTATTTGGATCAGCTTGGGATGTCGGCGACCTATAATACAAAGGTCTTTTGCAGGCAGAGTTTGATAGGAGGAAACTATGGTCTACTAAATACCAGCAACTTCAAACCAAATCCAGACTATTATAGGTAGATGAATAATCTGGTACAAAAAACTAAAACACTCATTTCATAAGGGTTCTAATTTTAGATTATGTTGTATTAACTATATATTATATGAATGATTTTTCANCCAACTTCAAACCAAATCCAGACTATTATAGGTAGATGAATAATCTGGTACAAAAAACTAGAACACTCATTTCATAAGGGTTCTAATTTTAGATTATGTTGTATTAACTATATATTATATGAATGATTTTTCATTCTTGTAATCTTGGTACTTGCTTGATTGCCACTCAAATAGACTTTGAAAAATTCTTTAAGTTGGCTTGAGTCATCTAGGTGAAAAAAAAGGGATAAAACTTGAAATTTTTTAGGAAGGTTTTTAAGTCTAAGCTTGAATTATATATATATATATATATATATATCACTAATTCAAGAAAATGACCTTGCAAGCTGTGTCATGCCTTGTTTAGCCTAAGCTAATGAGTTGTTTGGGTTTATTGGGTATTTTCTATTATTTTTATTTTTATTTTCAAAATAATTCTAAGTGTTTTTTGGGATTTCCATTTTGTTNTTTTATGTTGGGTATTTTCTATTATTTTTATTTTTATTTTCAAAATAATTCTAAGTGTTTTTTGGGGTTTCCATTTTGTTACATGAAAAACACTCAAGCCACTGCTAGCCACTTGTCACCATTGCCCCTACTTGCCATAGCCGTCCATGGTCACCTCCCTATATAATATCCAATACTATTAATGATAATAATTAAAACACTTATTTAATGTACCAAATATATATATTTTTAAGTTGGATTAATACAAAAATAAAACAAAATAAAACATAAAAACACGAAGTGATTTAAAACAACTACTTCCTTATCCTGAAAATATTGTTTTACTTGAAGGCTTGCAACATGTTAAGACAATTCAAAACGTCTAGTTGTCAATTTCATTAGTGCCAAATATGGCCAATCAACCAGCACTAATGCTTCATGGTTACACTTAAACTCTGAACAAAAATTAGCAATTGTCCACAACTCTAATGAATATAGTGTTCTATTCATCGCAGCGCTCTTCTGTGGCATCGCTTGATGGGTCCAAAAGTGTTATCCACCAATTTCATCGGAACAAAGAAGATAAGGGCTTATGCTCATTGTGCAAGAGATTCTGTAAGCTACATAACAGTTCGTTCTTGTGTTCTTTCAAGTTGCCATACAATTTATGTTTGGGGCATTTATATACATAGCACACAATTATCATGTATTTACCTCTCTCACACCTGAACTTTCATACTTACACACATAGCACTCAACTCTTCAATATCACATCAAAAATGACATTATAACCACTTTTTACAAGTCAAGTACACCTTTTCATGCATATGTGTAAAGCACCAAAATGCTATGTATCTAAACATGGAAGTTTAGTTGTGAGATATGTAAATCCATAGGCATTGTGTGCTTCCATCAACATTTTATCCATTTATATCTGAAAGTGTTTTTTCTTTACAGAAAGGTATAACACTTCTCTTACTCAACTTAGATCTCGGAAAAACAACATATATAAAAGTTAGTGTAAAGGGGGCCTCTCATTGTAAAAAAACAAGGGAAGAGTACCACTTGAGTGCAAAAGATGGGAACTTGCACAGCCAAACTGTGTTACTAAATGGCAGAGTTTTGGATGTGAATTCCCATGGAAAAATACCAACTTTAAGACCAATAGAAGTTGATGGCTTGAAGCCGATTAAACTTGCTCCTATTTCTATTGTTTTTGTTCACTTGCCCTACATTCATGCACCAGCTTGTATTTGAACTTCTTCTCCTCATCTATTGTTCATCTCAATGCTGAAAAATGATGGACTGGCAAGTTGTCCATTCTTGTTATCATTGTGGTTGTGATGTTGAAGAGTTGTGTGATTTATGTCTAACATGGCATGCTTCTTATGTTCTATACTTGAGATCTTCATAATTCTATTATTATTAGATGGTTAATAAAGTCCAGCTTTAGTTAAATTAAAGGTTTTAGGAATTCCTTCACCCATGAATTGATCCTTTGGTTGGTTGAGTCCAGAAATAATGACTAAACCAGTGAATCGTTTCTATATTTCTAGTTAAACATTGGATTCTCTTGGTCATGGGCTTCTTATTAATCTTGAACAAATAACTAGAAAATTTAATTTATATTGTTTTAGGCTCATGATATGATACAATTTTCTTAAAATGTTGCATTGGCAACCAAAGAATAGAAGTGGGACTCAAGAACTTACTTTCTTTTTCACATAATTTTTAAGTTCCTTCCAAGCAACCTAAGTTTTTGTTGCAAAATAAAAAAAAAAATAAAAATAAAAATAATAAAAAAAAAAATTCCATTATTAATATTGGAAATTTAAATTAAACATTAAAGTTAAATTGCATATGCTACCCAAAGGGCTAACTTGACAATGTTAGTGCACTTATTTTGATTACACCAAGCAAAAGTATATAAGTTATTTTCAAGGGAGTAGATTGTTTAATCAATTAAAATGTTTTTCATTTTTAAATTTAATTGTGTGAAGTGCATGTCATTAATACCCATGGTAAAAAAGGTTCTCTCTCTCCTTATCTTTCTTTCTCCACACACACACAATAATCATTTTATTTAATAGAATATATAAAACTTAAAATAAATGCTTATTTTACTCAAATGATGAAATTAATAAAATTTATTTTTTAGAATGTTATTTCTAATTTCAAACAATAAAATTANATTTGATTACACCAAACAAAAGTATATAAGTTAAGGGAGTAGTTTGTTTAATCAATTAAAGTGTTTTTCATTTTTATATTTAGTTGTGTGAAGTGCATGTCATAAATACCCATAGTAAAAATGGTTCTCTCTCTCCTTTTCTTTCTTTCTCCACACACACACAATAATCATTTTATTTAATAGAATATATAAAAGTTAAAATAAAGGCTTATTTTTACTCAAATGATGAAATTAATAAAATTTATTTTTTAGAATGTTATTTCTAATTTCAAACAACAAAATTAGGACTCGACTTGAAGTATGTAACAATCAAACCAGAACTCAATAAATCATTGAGAGCATTCAACATGTTGATAGTCAATCGAGACGATATATAATATCACGTATTGGATCCTGGATTAACAATGGTCTCGCACCAATAGTTGGCTTGTAAAGGGAGAAGAATAGAAATATAGATGAAATCTTCTTAAGAAATAAAAAGAAATAAGTACTTGTATAATTTCTTCTACTCTAAAGGTTAAGAGATAAAAAAGCTCTCTCTGCCTGGAGAATAGCCTCCCCTATATTTATAGATTTAGGTCGGCTCTCCTAGGGATGGATGTATTGGCGGCAACACCAAAAAAAATACATCAAAATAATGCATTGACACTCCTTAGGATAGCGATTAACTTGTTTTTTAGTTTGACACTAAAATTTAATCCTAAGAAAAAAAAGTTTTGTCAATGTCATTTTTCACTTTAGCGACTTCCTCAAAAACTTCTATTGCTTCTAAGCTGCTCTGCTTCTACACATTAAGCTACAAGATCTCCTCCTACATATTCTTTACAACCTTCACATAGCATTCTCTAGATTGCATCAAAATTGCTCACACCATGATAATTTGATCACTTTTAGATAATCTATAGCTATGTGATGAGATGAAATGACCACTTTGAATGTGTTTAATAAGGGGCAACCAGAGCTAGCATTGTAGATAGTTGGCACATCTACTACAACAAATTCTATCATAGGCGTGAATTGATTCTCTACTTCTCCCTAGGTTACTAGCAAAATAATTATTCCACATGTTTCTTTACGCTCTCTAAAAAATATAAAGGAAAACCTCAAAGTAGGGACAAGATGAGAATTTCCCAAATTCATTTTTTTACTAATGAATTTAAGCAAGATGTTCACTAAACAACTAGTGTCAAACAAAATACTACCATTCTGAATATTAGGGATCAACACTGTGACCATGATAGCATCATCGAATGGATTCCTCTTCACTGGCAAATTCTCGTCAATAAAAACTATAGGTGATTGACTCACCATCCTAGAAAAATTCATAAGGTATACCTCTCTTGACTAAAGTTATTTGAGGCTAGATTAGTGAAAAGTCTTAGGCCTATCTCCTCCAAGCTATACCCACAATATGAATAACCTATGTTGAGACATGTTCAATTTAGGGTCCGTTTGGGGCAGCTTGTTTGTTTCAGGATAAGTTGCTTATCCTGAAACGCGGCTCGCGGGTTGGTCGCGGCCTGCATTTAGTGTAAAAACCCAAACGCAGTTTCGGATAAGCTGGTGAAACGCGCGAACAAGATAGTAAGGCGGCGTTTTGAAAACACCGCCCGCACTTATAAGATGCCCCAAACGGACCCTTAATTTCCTCCATGGGTGCTTTCCCCTATGTCTTTGGGTCATGAAGATGACCACCTACCTTCATCGGTGTAAGTTTCTTAAGGATTTTTTTATGTTGAATGACCTCAATAATCTCAGTCGTAGAGGCAATTTTTCAATAGGATGAACTCAGTATCTCTCAAATTTCTCATGATTTTGTGCTTTACAAAGCGACTTCTATTCTCTTAATGAGTTTACAAAAATTTCTTCTCAGCTAAGAATTTGGCTCACTATTCTTCGCTCAACTTGACGATGAATTACACTCCTCAATAGATACCAACAATTTAACTAATGTCCTCAAGCATTACATCATAATAGCATAGCATAACAAAGCTTCTCATAGACAGTCAACCAATGTAGCACGAGCAATAACAGGCTCCAAATCTCTCACTTCCAAATTCTCCTGCTGAAATCTAATAACAAAACTTCTCAAAGTCTCCCCAGACTCTTGCCATATTCGCAACAAGCCTACGAACTCTTCAAAGACTTTTGGACACTAGCAAATTACACAAAAAATACTCTTGAGCTCCCTTTAGAAAGTTAACCCTTCGTGATAGATTATTGAACCACAAAAGAGTTTATTCCTTTAATAACATAAACAACGACTGACATTTCAAAACATCATTGATTTTCAATAAGCAAACGACTGACTGAAGAATGCAATATGATCAGCAAGAATATATCCTCTTTTGTAAAACCCTAAAAATAAAATTTTAGAATTCTCTAAAGTTTCTGCCTCAACAACCTCTCTAAAATTTTTTTTCTACTACGATTGCATCTTTTTTTTCTATCTTATCTCCTTCTCTCCTCTCATGACTGAAAGGAGAAGAATCCATGTAATATTAAGTTGTCATTTTTTTGCCATTATCGATGGAAAATTCCTCCTTACTCTCTCAATCAATATCTCTCCTCTTCGAACCCCTTAATTCAAAAGCATTATATGGCATATGAACTCTGGGTATCATCCTTGGCATAGGCTCCAATGCCTCCTGAATTATCAAAGTCATTTGTTCATTCAATTAATTAATGCACTACATTACAAGCGTTATCGTGCACATGCACTCTATATTGATTGAACCTTCTCATACATGAATTTCTTCCTCGAGCAAAGCTCTTCTTTTAATATGTGGCATGAAACATGTTCACCACGCCTAAAAGGACGGTTGGAACATAAATTATTAGTGATCTCACACTACCTAAGTATTAGAGCTTATAAAAGAAGAATATAAATATTTAAATAATCTCTATAAGAAAGGAGATGAAAAAAGGGGGCTCATATAATTTATTATATCCTAGAGATAGAGAAAAGACAAAATTCCCCCATTCCAATCTATTAATTTAAATCTGCTTTACATTAATTGGAAACAAAAATAGAATTGAAGTCTTCTTCAAAGCATGGAACAAAACCGAATTTCAAGTTTAAGCAGATACAAATTCATATCTAGTACCAATATGAACAAAATCAGGTTCATTATAAGGAATAAAAGTTACATCTTCAATTAATGCCAGTACAAAATAGACCATGACTGAAGCCAGATAACAGGAGCCAAAGCNTAAAAAGGGGGTCTCATATAATTTATTATATTCTAGAGATAGAGAGAGGACAAAATTCCCCCATCCCAATATATTAATTTAAGTCTGCTTTACATTAATTGGAAACAAAAATAGAATTGAAGTCTGCTTCAAAGCATGGAACAAAACCGAATTTCAAGTTTAAGCAGACACAAATTCATATCTAGTACCAATTTGAATAAAATCAGGTTCATTATAAGGATTAAAAGTTACATCTTCAATTAATGCCAGTACAAAATAGACCATGACTGAAGCCAGATAACAGGAGCCAAAGCACAACAGCTATACATATATATATAGATCTGTGTGTGTGTGTATAATGAAACATACCAATGTATTTGCATTCATCACATAACTATGTTAGGCAACAATGATCTCATAATCAAGTGTAACACGGTGCACAAAAAATGAGAACAGGCTAACAAGAAAAGAAAATTAAGTAAACAACTGTGCTCAAGAATCAAAATCATATAGAAAGATCCTTCTTATTGCAGCAAAACAAAACACAGCAATAATGGAAAATTTTTGGTCTGTTGTCTTCTATGCACAGAAAAAACGTCAGCATCTAGTCCACCGGAACTTCAACCTCCATTTTCATGCCAGATTTGCCTAGAATCTGAAAAGTTTATGTCCTTCAAAAACAGTTTGAACATAACAATTATTTGCAGAAAAAAAAACAGCATGAAATGAAAAGAAAACTATCGACGTACTAGATAGGAGACTAAGCTCCCCGAATCCATTCGTATAACATGCGTAAATTAAAAAAAAAAAACATACCAAATCATGCAAATTAAGCAAGTAGAAAGCAATATTAAATGGCCTAACTAAATACAAACAAACTAGATGGATGCCATTAATTTCTAGTTTCTGGAGGGCATATAGAATACCCAGTTAAAAGGGACTCCTTCCATAAGAGTAGGATCTTGCTTGTCTGCAGAAGGGTTCATCTACAAGCGTATCAAATTTTCTCATCCACAGTTGCTGATACCCCACATCTTGTGAAAATTGTTATGTTCAAGATAGCCATTTCTTTCAATACGTTTTTAGGAATTTTTATTATGATATCATGAATCAATTTTGTGAGTGAATAGGTTCCATGCCACAAATATACATTAGCTTGCCTAATCTTTGATTTAATTTTTTTGGAACAATTTCATTAGATTATTTATTAATTTCAAGTTACTAACTATCACAATAATATCATCGGTGTAGACTATTAATACAAACATTTCACTTATTTCTTATGTTGAGCATCATCTGGACAAAATCTTTAGAACCAAACTATTGGAAATTGCTTCAACCTATATATGTTAAGTTATATTTTTTTATGTATTTGAGAGAGAAAATGATGGGACCTTTATTCATACTCACCAATCCAAGCCATCATAGAAAACATTTTTCACATAAAATTGCTGAGACTTCTTGTCCCCATTAAGTGCAAAAGATAAGAGAACTTAAAAATATTCATTTTAGACTTACATCAATGATTTCAAGATAATCAATAACATAAAGCTGAGTACAGCCTTTGGCAACTTACATAGTTTTAAATCTTTCCACTAAATCTTCATAATTATATTTTATAGTAAAAACCCATCTACATCCAACCCATTTCTTTTCTTATAACATAATTTCAATGCACATTATTAGAAGCCTCAAAGTTTATTTTTAAGGATAAAATTAGTATGTAGACTAATAAAAAATGATTGGTGATTGTAAGAAAAAAAAATTATAAGATAAAAACAAATATAATGGATGTTTAGTTGAAGTCCTTGTATCTTTATTTGCAAAGTCATTCTCTCAACAGATTCAATGATAAGGTTAGATTTTGTTGATTGAACTTGCGTGAATTGAGGTTCCCTTCTTCTTGAGTAAACCTATAATAACAAAGTAGTTCGAATAAAGCTTAATTTCAAGAGTGGTTGCTAATTTGGAAATGGAGTTGTTTGCCGAGATAAGGGGTAATGAAGAGTAATTTAAGAGACCAATTAATTGTGAGTGATATTTCTCCTTGGGTAAGTCGTGATCATTTATTGAAAGTCATATCAATGGACACATAATACTTCTCAAATCAAATGATGGCAGCATTTGTAACCTTAAAATATAAAAGAATAGCTAATGTAAACACATTTAATTGCTCGAGAATTAAATTTTCTCTATTTTAAAAATATAATTGAACAAAAATAATAATTATAAATATTTTGGGAAAAAATTGTTTGAGACATTAAAAAAAAAAAAAAACTAATTTAAAATTTGATATAGGTCTCTTGAACCAAGGAACTTATATGCAAACGGTTTNATTATATTTTTTTATGTATTTGAGAGAGAAAATGATGGGACCTTTATTTATACTCACCAATCCAAGCCATCATAGAAAACATTTTTCACATAAAATTGCTGAGACTTCTTGTCCCCATTAAGTGCAAAAGATAAGAGAACTTAAAAATATTCATTTTAGAATTACATCAATGATTTCAAGATAATCAATAACATATAGTTGAGTAGAGCCTTTGGCAACTTATATAGTTTTAAATCATTCCACTAAATCTTCATAATTATATTTTATAGTAAAAACCCATCTACATCCAACCCATTTCTTTTCTAATAACATAATTTCAATGCACATTATTAGAAGACTCAAAGGTTATTTTTAAGGATAAAATTAGTATGTAGACTAATAAAAAATGATTGGTGATTGTAAGAAAAAAAAATTATAAGATAAAAACAAATATAAAGGATGTTTAGTTAAAGTCCTTGTATCTTTATTTGCAAAGTCATTCTCTCAACAGATTCAATGATAAGGTTAGATTTTGTTGATTGAACTTGCATGAATTGAGGTTCCCTTCTTCTTGAGTAAACCTATAATAACAAAGTAGTTCGAATATAAAGCTTAATTTCAAGAGTGGTTGCTGATTTGGAAATGGAGTTGTTTGCCGAGATAAGGGGTAATGAAGAGTAATTTAAGAGACCAATTAATTGCGAGTGATATTTCTCCTTGGGTAGTCGTGATCATTTATTTAAAGTCATATCAACGGATACATATACTTCTCAAATCAAATGATGGCAGCATTTGTAGCCTTCAAATATAAAATAATAGCTAATGTAAACACATTTAATTGCTCGAGAATTAAATTTTCTCTATTTTGAAAATATAAATGAACAATCATAATAATTATAAATATTTTGGGAAAAAATTGTTTGAGACAATAAAAAAAAAAAAAACTAATTTAAATTTGATATAGGTCTCTTGAACCAAGGAACTTATATGCAAACGGTTTATAATGTGGGAGACTGCTAAAGAAGCCTCTACTTAATATTACTTTCTGATATCTTTCTGAAAAAAAAAAGGGGTTCTTCTGACAACAAGTAGTAGTCTTTCATTCAACTATTCCATTCTTTTAATTTTAACATAAAAATTATTCTGATCATAATAAAAAAATATGAGAATATGATTCTATATCACTTCTAGCTTTTAGTTAAAAAATCACAGCAAACGTCATCAATAAAAAACAAAAAAACACCAAGCCCTAGAGCTGTTAAGTGTAGAGAATGATCTCCACATGGCAACATGAATAGGAGACAAAATAATATGAACTCTTGTGACATTCAATAAAAGAGAGGTTTGTGTTTTGCAAGTTCAAAAAGATCATCATCAAATTCCTTGATGTTGAATTATTTGAATAGTTATAAAGAAAATATGATTTGGAGAAAAATAAATCATGAGTGACCAAAGAATTGAAGCAAGATTATTTTCTATTTAGATTTAAAGGTTCTAAATGAAGACCTAATAATGAGGTTGCATGATGTTTTCTTGATTATTGATTTCCTTATGAGGGTCATCCCTTTAGCAAAAGCCTAATTGCCCTTGTGCACCATACTTGAAAGATAATATGAAGGATAAAACGTCACACTTAGATTCTTAATTAGCTTTTGAGTGGATATCAAATTGATAAATAATATAGATAAATAGAGAGTTAGAGGGATATTGTGATAAAAATAGCTTCTCAACCGAATTGATAAATAGGTTAGATATTTGGAGAGTAAAGGGATTTGATTATAAAAATGACGTCTTAACCAATGGTNATGCACAAAAAAGGGTTACAGTTATAATAAAAGAAAGGTAAAAAGAGCAAAACCATGAAAATCACAGCGTTATAAATACACTATGGTAATGTAAGGAGAGAAGTTTTTAGTAATTATGGACCTAAGAATTATTAAATGATTGCCTATCAATACCCTGTGATCATGTTAGGAGAGAATTTTTTTTTAAGATTTAGTATCAGGGTGTTTAAATAGTTTAGGGTGGATTCCCTGGTCTAGGAGAAGTGAGGTGGAGAGAAAACAAGTCCATGACATTGTCAAGTGGTTGCCTAGACCCCTGGCCTTTCTCTTGTCGCTTGTCAGTGGAGTTCAACAGTTTTCCAATGGCTGGAACTGGTCCTTTTGGCCCAGCGAAATTCTGGGAGCCACAAAACTAGCAAATTCAGTTGAACAGTTTTCCAATGACTGTAACTGGTCTCTTGTTCAGGTTTCAGAGAAACGGAGTGCTCAGTTTCGTGATGGACAAGAGAATAACAGTAGATGCCTGCAGTATAAAAGCTCAGCGTAGGCGTTTCCTTGGAAAATAAAAGCCTCTATGAATATATTTAACCTTAACAATTAACTTTCTTTTTTGTATTTGTGTAATTGTTATTATCAGAGATTATTGTTGGTGTATTCCAAACACAGCTGAGCTCCATCGTCGGGATTGTACACTTGGGTTGTTGCACTGAATTCATTTTAATTCTAACCAAATACCAAGAAAGGTAATCTCCTGCATTTATCTTTCACGCATCAACCAAACAACTTTAAGTTTTTCAAATTCATTATATTTATTTCACATGATATTCCTTTTACTTTCTATTACTTTATTCAGCAAACAAAACGGCCTCTAAGTCAACAATATTATATAGATCTAAGAGGTCGAGAATTAAAAAGTGGATCATTACCAAGTTAAGCATGAAGAAAAAATGAGAATGTCAAAATGGATGTGGGGTAAAATTAAGAAACAAAAATTTAGAGATGGCCCTAATAAAGAAACAATTAGAGTGTCATCTTTTAAAGATAAAGTTGAAAATAGACTTAACTAGTTTAAACATGATCAATAAAAAGTGGATAATTTCCCCATTTGATAGTTAATTAAGTTCATATAAAAGAATTAAAAAATTTAGTCAAAGGGCAATTTAGTCTTTTATTATTATTATTATTATTATTATTATTATTATTATTGGGTATAAAAGGCTTGTTATGTCTAGGGTTAGGGGGATGCATGAGATTGAGTTGTGAGTCTTAGGTCTAGGGTTTGGGAGAGATATCCTAACTCTCGAATTATAGGGATTGGGAGAGATTGTCTACCTCTCGAATTGTAGGTGATTATCTTTTGTATTTGTGTGAGTCGTTTGGATTATTACAATAAGAATTTCTACTTGTCCTAATTTCTATGAAAATCTGTGTTGATTTCTTCATCAAGTCGTATCAAATTGATATCAGAGCAAGATTACTAGGGAAACAGTGCTCGAGATTGTCATAAAGTAGGGCAAGGATCGTTGCATGGGAAGAGCACAACATCCAGACGATTTGGCGACTTCACCTCCAGATACAGTCGCGATCAGGGACAACGACTGGGAAACGGCGTAAAGAGATCCGAAACTCCGAGTTTTCTCTTCCTCCTAAGCGTCTACTTGATAGAGTCACAAACAGAGCTTGTTGGGAAAGAGCGATTGGAGCTTTTNTTCTCTTTCTCCTAAGCGTCTACTTGATAGAGTCACAAACAGAGCTTGTTGGGAAAGAGCGATTGGAGCTTTTCGCCTTTGTGACCGAACACTGCGATACAGGTGCGATTGATGCTTGTGGGTAAGGAGATGAGGGATCGGGAATTACCGAATGGCGTACAACTGAATTGGGAGTGCGGGCGACATTACAACGCGATTTGAGTGGTTAAGAAGATTGCGGCGTGCGGGCGACATCAAATCGTGAAATAGTCACGGTGTGCAAACAGAATCGCGACGCAGAGACCCTAAGAATCAATACAGTTGCGATTAAAAGCAGCTGGGACTAAAGGGATCGCGGCATATAGAGCTATCGTCGATCGATCCTAANCGTGACCGAACACTGCGATACAGGTGCGATTGATGCTTGTGGGTAAGGAGATGAGGGATCGGGGCTTACCGAATGGCGTACAACTGAATTGGGAGTGCAGGCGGCATTACAACGCAATTTGAGTGGTTAAGAAGATTGCGGCGTGCGGGCGACATCAAATCGTGAAATAGTCACGATGTGCAAACAGAATCGTGACGCAGAGACCCTAAGAATCGATACAGTTGCGATTAAAAGCAGCTGGGACTAAAGGGATCGCGGCATATAGAGCTATCGTCGATCGATCCTAAGGCCTTCTAGCGGGATCGCGGTGTTCGGACCTTCGTGACCGAATCTTGCAATTCTAGCGAGCTGGGAAGCATTGACAGGATCGACTGACTTGTGATACATTCGCGATAAGAGCTATCTGGGAAGTCATCAATGAGAATTCAACATTTAATGATTTCTCTTACCTGATCGAAATTTTTCCAAGCAAGAATGGCAGCCAAGAATGTAGATGATCTAGAGAAAAAGTTAGAGGAAGAGATGAGTCAAATCAAATCTGGGATGGAAGAAAGGTTCGTCNGCTGACTTGTGATACATTCGCGATAAGAGCTATCTGGGAAGTCATCAATGAGAATTCAGCATTTAATGATTTCTCTTACCTGATCGAAATTTTTCCAAGCAAGAATGGCAGCCAAGAAAGTAGATGATCTAGAGAAAAAGTTAGAGGAAGAGATGAGTCAAATCAAATCTGGGATGGAAGAAAGGTTCGTCAACATAGAGGATAGCTTCTCTTCTATTGATAATCGACTGAAGGATCGATTCGAGAGGATGGGAGAAATTCGAGAGATGATAAAAAAGCTTATTGAGATGCAATATCTCAATCCAAGACCTCATCAGCGGTTCAATTTGTAAATCCCAAGGTTGACTTGAGAACCGGTGGTAAGATTGAACATGAGGAGGAAAACATTCACCATCACGAACCCCCTCTCAGGACTCCGATTATGGATGAATTAGAGGATTCTAATGGAGGCAGTTGAGCTGAAACATGGAGAAGAGATTATGCCAGAGGTATGAAGGAGTACGAAGAAGAAGGGAGAGAAGCAGGGAGGGGATATGACTACGATCGAAGGAAGGACTTTTACCCTCAATACATGGGGGGAAACAATGGAGGAAGAAGTTGGGGTGGAGATGTTAGAGCTAGAAAGTTAAAGATGATGATCTTCAAGGGGGAAGGCACACATGGATGGGGGGGGGACTCATGGCGACAAGATTGTGTTTGGAGGGGAAAGCCTTAGGCTGATTTCAGTAGAGGGAGGTTGGATACCCGATTCGTTTGTGGGATGAATTTAATTATTGTTTGTTGGAACGTTTCTGAGCCATTAGAAAAGGAAGGAAACGAGACCTGCATGAGCAATTCTATGTCTTTATACAGGAGGGGTCGGTCATGTAAAATAAAGAGAGATTTGAATTATTGTCGGGACGACTGTGAGTGATTTCTGAAGTAGGACTGGAGGGGAATTTCATCAAGAGTTTAAAGCTCGACATACGAGTAACACTCTGATCACCAAGACTGCGGGGGTTGAGGGAGCTGATGAAGATAGCCAAGATGGTGGAAGACAAAAACTAGATAAAGAAAGCCAATATGAGCAACACATATGGAGCGTCATCGTCATACGGTACTGCTACAACCATGAAGATGCCAAAATTTCAGAGAATAGAAGTCCAGAGTGAGGCTGCATGAGACATGAATAATGGACCACGACCGGGAGCAACACTCAAATGTCTTACAGAGACAGATTCAGGAGAAACGAATCAAGGGGTTATGTTTTCAGTGAGATCAGAAGTTTACCCCAGGACACCATTGCAAGAATCGAAGATTATAAGTTCTCATGGTGCAGGACGAGGAAGCAGTGAATGAAGAAATAGAGCTAGTCATGGGGGAGGAGAAGCACTCATTTTTTCCCACCACGGGGACAATTTCTCTTTGGGGGTTGGGGGTTTAGAAATAGAGCTGCATGAGGCACTCATTATTTTTATTAGGGNCAAGTTCTCATGGTGCAGGACGAGGAAGCAGAGAATGAAGAAATAGAGCTAGTCATGGGGGAGGAGAAGCACTCATTTTTTCCCACCACAGGGACAATTTCTCTTTGGGGGTTGGGGGTTTAGAAATAGAGCTGCATGAGGCACTCATTATTTTTATTAGGGCTCCTAAGGGAAATTTAGTATTTTATTATTATTATTGTTGAGTATAAATAGGCTTATTTTGTATTAGGTTAGGGGAATGCAAGAGATTGAGTTGTGAGTCTTAGGTTTAGGTTTTGGGAATGATTTCCTCCGCTTGAATTGTAGGAATTGGGAGAGATCGTCTACCTCTTATATTTGTATTCTCATTGAATTGTTTGAATTATTGAAATAAGAAATCTGTTTCGCCTTAAATTCTGTGGAGAATTGTGTCGATTTTTCCTTCGAATTGTATCATAGACTTCCAAGAACAATAATCAATAAGATTTCATTCTTGAATGCAATTTTGACTATGAATACAACATTTTATGCTAACATAGTGTTATAATATATAATATCGGAAAACATTGTAGACAAGTATTTTAACAATATTGTTGCATAAGATATTTGCATTCCATTTAAAGAAGAACAAAAAATAAATAAAACATGCATTAAACAAGTAAAGGTGAAAGTTTTAATTCATCAGGTATGGCCATAGGCGGCATAATTAAATGAAAATATAACACTAAATAGGCC
>JXCR01036403.1:55935-67629 GCA_002079205.1 Phalaenopsis hybrid cultivar
TGCACCAAACAAAGATGATCCATAGAGATTTTCTATGATGCATATTACAAGAAGGCTCAAGATACAAAAGAATAATGTATGAAACTTCATACAAAGTCACCAAGAAAAAGTTAAACAATGCTAGGAGAACAAGCTAAAGAACAAAAACATGCATGTATAATATGTGGAAAAAGGTAACAAGTAATCAAACAATTAGTTCTATAAAGAGTTTAATAACATGCACTACAAAAAAAGAGGTACTATGACAACACTTATTTAAAGCAGTAATAAAACCGCCACAAAAAATTCCTTTAGAGCAGCCATAAAAACCGTCAAATATTAAATTAATTTAAACCACTGATTTTCCTAAATATTTAAACAGAAATACATTGGTTTTGTTGCTCCTTGACCGACAGAAGCCTCAGGTTTCGGCGGCGATTTTACAACAGCTGCAATAAGGCTTTGTGAAGATGAGTATCGGCGGCGGTTTTGTAGCAGTTTGTAAACCGCTGCTAGAGTTTTAGAAGCAGCTAAAACCGCTGTTGTAGCTTATTTTTTGTCACCAAAGCCCTTTTTTTTTTGTAGTGATGCTGGTATAAATATAAAAGACTACCATGTCATGCACCTCCTATTATGCATTATCAAGTATTACCTTCACTTTTCAAGCTTTTAAAATCTCATAGATGGCCAATCCCCATACCAGAATACTGAATCAAGAGCTACAAAACATATGACCCACTTAACTTAAATTTATTTCATATACTTCTTATTCTTAAAAAAACAATATATATATATATATATATATATTACCAATAGATCCTTGACATCTACTGATGGGCAAGAAAAATCTCATAAACAAATCCCACGCACTTAGAAATATCCTCCATATAATTAAATTATTCAACAATTCGTTATTAATTAACAATTAAAATTTTAATCACATTCAAAATGAAGTGATTTATTATACCCTCTACACTGTATATTTCAAGAACAAGGCACGATGATGAAGATTGGACTTAAAGAAAAATGGTAATCACCGTGAAAAATCCAATGACCGCAGAAGATCCAAACGATTGGTGTTATTATATTTCCATTCTAAAATTTTTAAATCCAACAAAGAAAAGATATAGTGCCAATTCCTATAACTTATCCATCCTTCCTCTATTACTCTCAAAACCTTGTTTTCATTACTATTCAAAAATATTAATATTCTTGAATTTCACTATGAAACAAGTTATTTAGCAAAATACAAAATGTACCAATTTTTCAATAACAAAAAAAACAAAAATTATTTTCATTTTATTTATAGTGACAATTGAGAACCATAGTTTATACTTAACATGTATGAAGCTCAGTGGTTATTGTCATGAATGGACTCTTATGTTATGGATCTTTATATTTTAAGCCAAAAAGTTGTAACATTTTCACCGCCATTTTTAACGTAACATTAAATCAAATTGACATTAAAATTAAAATAGTTGAATCCTAAAATGCCAAAAACACCATTTTACCTTTTTCATATTTTCAAGAATAATGAATAATACACAAGTTATCACGTATTTACGCAGCTCAACGAAATAATGTAGTTGGCCACCGATTTAGTTCACAAGAGTTATTATTATTTTTTTTTTTCAAAAGAATGATCCAAAATAATAATGCAGGGAAGCTATCTTAACTACTGCTCAAACCATAACTGATGACTTACAATATTCCTGCGATTCAAAAGTTGTGTTAGAGTCCTAGCCAATTTATTTTCTCACTTCAATGCTCAGATAATCTTGATCCCAACATATTTAGAAGTATTTTCTTTGTCCTTAAATAACATCCAAAAAGAGGAAAAATTTGATCCAAAAGCAATTAAATTAGTTTTCTCTGCGTATTCTTATGCTCACAAAGGTTATAAATGCTACCATCTCCCCATGTAGATATAGGCATTTGTTAACAACACTAAGAAGGAAGAGGATTTCTGATTTGCTACTAAATTTCCCAAGCAAAAAATTAGCATTAACAAATAAATGCTTTCTCATATTGTCCTTTCTTACCACTCACACCAAAAAAACAACTATACATCGGAGCTAACCACTCTTACCCAAATCAAACATATATCCACCCCACCTTCCTCTCTACCACTAAAGATTTACTCGATGAGAAAGGCATATCAATCACTGTAGGTCCAACAATTCAAATCAATTTTTTGCATCAAACTAGAAAATGATTGAATCTGTCAACAAAATTGCTTCAATTGAAAATAACTTAGCTTATTCTTATCATGCAAAAAAATTCTTTGTTGCTGTCATTCCTTCCTCATTAGCCAACAGAATATTTATTTCCCTAAAGCTGTCATTGAGGCTTTAAGTAGTGAGACTTGGAATAATGCTATGACAAAACAAATAGAAGCCCTTCAAAAAGCAAAACATATGAATGGGTGACATTACTAAAATAAAAAAATTGATAGGGTGCAGATAGGTATCTATTGTGAAGCATAAATCCAATAGCTACTCATAAAGAGATAAAGTCGGAATAATAGCAAAAGGCTATACTAAAACACAGAAGATTGAGTGTCCTGAAATTTTTGCTCGTGCTCCTAAAATGAGCAGCATTTTAAGTTATGTTATCTTTAGTAGCAAAGAAAGATTAAAAAATATAATAATTTGATATAAATATTACACAAATATTGGAATGAAATACTAAACATTCTCTACAATACTTTTAAGGTATGAAGGCATGCAAATTTAGCATGAAATTAAGGTACATACTAAGAATGAAATATCTCATTGTCAAGTTAAAAAAAATGTCCAAATACATAACTATAGTTGGCAATTGATGATATTTTTGTTAGCCCCATAAGCCAAATGACGTGACATTTTAGATTTTGATGATAAAATACATATGTGTACATGATACTAATTGTTACACTATAGGTATTTCAGACAGAACATTAAACTCAGCTCAATCAACTAGTTTAGTGAACTTTATCAAAATTGATTGATATTTTGGTGTGATGTATTAACATTTGTATAAATTGACAAATAAGATTGCTCAAAAATTATTTCATATTTTTTCATATTTTATTTGTCTTATTTGAATAAAATCAATTTTAGTTCACTTAATTAAATCATTCTATCAATAATTACTTTTGGATAATTATTTTGCACTTGCATTAATTCATGCATTATATATATACAAGATAAGTTATTTTTATTAATTAGTTGCATTCATGATACATTATCCTCATCATATTAATTAATCTATTATTTAATTACAAAATCATCAAATCATATGAATTATTCTTTGGGAATATTTTTTAATTTGAACTTTCTCTTTCCTGAATGATTCTAAAATCATTCCACTGATGCTTGGCTGAAAGCTACATCCCGTATTCACTTGATTTTATTTAAATTATTTAATTAATTCATGCAATGTGGACTTTCCCAATTATGCATATAATTCAAAATTCAACTTTGAATATTTTCCTCCAATATAAACTTCATGATAATTTGTCAAATCTCATAGATCTATTTTGAAAAGTATCAATTGCATTTCAAAATGTTTCCAAATGTATATCCTTTTAATTTCAAATTCAAATTATTTTACATTTAAAATCCTTCACACTTAAAATCAATTATCTTTTCTTTAGGATTTCCCTCCTAAATTCAAATTCAAATATTAAATCATTACATAAATCTATTTTCTAAGGCAAACATCCAATATTAGCTTGTTGTGGTCAGCCCCATCTTTTGAGATTGGATTGTTTTAAAAAATCAATTTAATTAATCCATTTATTATTTTTAAATTCAAATTAGTTCTATTTTAATTTCCCTCTCAAATTTAAACTTGAAATTCAAACAATTGCCTAAATAAAATCCCTCAAAATTTCAAATTCAATTTCTAACATAAGCCTAATTAATTTTCAAAAACCACCATATGGTTTTTATTCTTGGCTGGCCTCCCCGCATGTCCAATAGCTTTATGCTTGGTAAAATTCTCTGATGTGGGCAAGCATCTAATAATCCCATTATCCTATTTTCCTCTCGCTTGACTAACTATTTTCTTGAGGAAAAACACAATTTCTCTTTTCTTGGCTGGCCCAAACAACTCAAGCAAATTTTTTCTAAGGCATCAAGACAAGCTCTCTTTATCTTTCTTGCAATCTCACCTTGACTTGGAAGAAAAAGAAAGGTGCATTATAGTTTAGGTCTTGGAAGCATGAATTCAATTTTTTAAGGAACATCTTTCCAATTCTAAAAGACCAGCATAATACTAAGTTAAGTGTTGCAGAGATGAGAATGATTACGTGGATGAGTGGCTTTACACTTAGAGACAAAATGCAAAATGAATATATGCGTGATAGGGTTGGTGTAGCACCTGTGACAGACAAAATTAGAGAAAGTCATCTTAGATAGTTTGGTCATATTAACCGTCGATCATCTGATGATCCGATTAGGAGAGTAGATGTTTTAGATTCGACTTATGTTAATAAAGATATAGGTAGACCTAGGAAGAGTTGGGCTTATTGTATAAAAAAATTATCTTAATTTGTTAAAACTAAACGAAATATGACACTAAATAGGACGCAATGGAGAAAAATGATTCATGTAGCCGACCCCACTTAGTGGGATTAAGGCTTTATTGTTGTTGTTGTTATATCTTTCCAATTTTCTTCTTACGTCTTTGTAAAACTTTTGATCTTGATGCGATCTAGGACTTTGATTTGATTTTATTTAAATGACCCATCATCGTTTGCTCATGAATTTATGCATTGCATTTGAGATTATTTTTACATAAAGGTTGTATAATTTTTCATAAATCATATTTAAAATGTTTCAAGTTCAATAACAGATCATTATTACAGATTTTTCATACATGAACATGCTGTAAGCTTTGTGCTCGATAAACAAGTCTCTAATATAGGCAAACATCTATTTAAGAGAGTAAAGAATTTTAATAATTAAAACTCAATGACTTTAGTTAAGGTTGAATGATCAAAAACATAAAGCATATAATCTAATAGATCATTTCAAAATGAAAAGATAAGTCATGTTCTTCTCATTCCTTTGGTATGTCTGTCTTCTCTAGTTATACACTTAGTGGATTTATTTCACTTGTTTTACACTTTTGCATCCTATTTAAGAGCTTTAGGATATAACCCCACAGTTCAAATGCCAATATAGTAAATATTAGACCACTAAAAGAGAATTTTTAAAGCCATCAAAAGAATAGTACTTTAAACAGAAAAAGATGTAAAAATTAACACATAATCATGTAAATAGTACCAACATATTCCGACAATGATTAATAACTAACATCAAAGCCATGACTTATAAGATAGAAGATGGAGGTGGTAATTTCATGAATTTGGTATATGTGGGCATCATTCAATATTCAAATAATAGGATTAAAAAAATTTCTTTTGTCGCATTATGACGTCATTTGGAGCGGATTATTTGTCGCAGCGCGGCTTCGGAACGTTGGGTTTGTCATTTGGAAAATACTGCGAGGCTGATTAATAATGAGGAAACGTCGCCAGGGGTTCGACCCCACGGCACGCATTCCTTCGTTATGTTGTGACGGGACTACCATCACGTTACTCCGCTGCATCTTTCTCTCTCGCGGGTCTNCGCTGATTAATAATGAGGAAACGTCGCCAGGGGTTCGACCCCACGGCCCGCATTCCTTCGTTATGTTGTGACGGGACTACCATCACGTTACTCCGCTGCATCTTTCTCTCTCGCGGGTCTTACCCTAACATACCTCTCTCTCACGATACTCACGGGGCTGCTTCTCTCACAATTCTTGCCCTAACTCCTCTCTCTTTCTCTCTCGCAATTCTTACGAATACGATGCTGCCTCTTTCTCTCTCGCTTCTCTGGATTCACTGTTGTGGTGAGTTCTCCTCTCCCTCTCCTCTCTCTACTCTTCGGCTCTGTTTGGCCATTTGATCTGCCCTCTGTGCGGTAGTTCCTCTTTGTACGGTGTTTTTTGATCATTTACTCCATCTCTGTTTCGGTATTCTATACCTTACCATAAATGTTGTGGTTTTTTATTTTGCAAATGCTTATGTGCCCGAGACTTCCGTGGGTTCTCTGNAGTATTCTCTACCTTACCATAAATGTTGTGGTTTTTTATTTTGCAAATGCTTATGTGCCCGAGACTTCCGTGGGTTCTCTGTGTTCTTATCCTTCGATGGTTCTCGGTTGATGTTAGATTTTGGGATTTTTGGGAATTCCATGTGCAATGACTTGGAAATATGTGATGTTTTTTGTTTGATGCTGGATTTCGATTTTCTGTTTGCTCTTTTATGTTCTTGATGTTGGCCGAAAATATGTTGTGGTGTTGATTGCACGTACAATGGCCTAGAAATAGGGGGTGCTTTTCGGTTAATGTTATATTATGGTTTTTTGTTTCCTCTATTATGTTCTTGTTGTGGGCCAAATATATGCAATGGTGTTGATTGCACGTGTAGTGACTTTAAAATATATATGATTCTTTAGACGGTAAATGAGTCATATGTTGGCGTGTGGAGGTGGTGGCAGTGATGTTGATGTGTTAGCATGTTGCATTGTTTGTTTGTGGAGGGGGTAGTAGTGGTGTTGTGTGTGGAGGTGTTGGTGGTGTTGTGGATGTGTTAGTGTGGAGGGGTTAGTGTATGGATGTGTTTGTGTTGGTGGATGTGTTTGTGTGTGAATGTGGAGATGGTGGTGTAAGGTGGTTGGGGTGCTACTCACTGTTTAGTAAGGTGTCTATTTTTAATTTGCAATATTTTGCACTTGATATTTGCTTTCAAGCATGAAATATGTTGGTATGAATAATTTTATTGTAAACAACATTATAGTATAGGAGCAGAATGCTCATTTGTCTAAANGTTTGTGTGTGAATGTGGAGATGGTGGTGTAAGGTGGTTGGTGTGCTACTCACTGTTTAGTAAGGTGTCTATTTTTAATTTGCAATGTTTTGCACTTGATATTTGCTTTCAAGCATAAAATATGTTGGTATGAATAATTTTATTGTAAACAACATTATAGTATAGGAGCAGAATGCTCATTTGTCTAAAAATAGTTGCAGCACAGCTGTTTTGAAGCTGCAAAAAACAAACGGATAGCCAGCTTATCCGAAACAGCTTCCTGTCACAGTTGTTGTGCAATAGCTTATCAATAAGCTACAGCTGCCCCAAACAGAGACAGAAGCTTAATAATATAAAAGTCAAAATTTAGTTTTCATTTGGTTTGACTATTGTTGCTTGAAATGTCAAGCCAAAATCCATTGATAGAAATGTGCGTCGAAAAGTCGTTTGCAAACTGCCAATGTATTAGTAAACATGTAGTTAAATAGTTTTTTACTCGAAAATAATTAGATTTATTTAGTTTTCACATTTTATATGTTATGAAATATCAACAAATTGATCATAGTTCATTGCAAATTAGTTCACCTGATAATAATTGTATAATAGTATTAAGTTTTACAATACTTTTGCTAAATTTCATAAATATATACATTAAAAAAAATAAAGAGAAGCATAGAAGATTCAAGAAAAAAGTAGCCTAGTAAAAGGTAGGAAAAAAAAAACAAATTCTTGCTTCTATACCATCATGGAGGTTTTATTATAGTTAGAATAATCCTGAAAGACAGCATCATTTCAACGTCCCCTCGCTCCCGCACTACTACCTAGCTTCCCGTACCTTCACTAGCATGTGATCTCGCCTCCACGATTATTCACTCCTAAAGTTTGCCTCTTTCTGACCCATCAACCCACACAAATCCCAACAATCAGTGATCCTGTTGTACTTGTTGCTCCCTAACTAAAGGTGTTGCTTGATGCAATCCATAGGAGCGGAAATGTTATCACTTGTGATGAAGGCAAAAACAACGATGATAGAATCGTTGCTGGAGTTATTGTGGTGCTCTCCTAAAGAAGGTTCTTGGAGACATTAAAAACAATAAAGTAGGCAATGTGGATAAGGTCTGCACCAAGGCCAATGACAGCATTTTTGTAGTATACACTAATGATGTTGTCAACATGGAGTGGGTGTGGTATAGGCTACAAGGCTAGTGGCAAATAAGAGACACTATATGTGCATAGGCATTGAGAATGTCGTGATGGGGGCTCAACCAAGCCAATGAAACAAAACAAATAATTGCAAGGCTCAACTAATAAAGTTGAAAGAAAGTATTTTTCATGCCTGCTTCCACTGTTGAATGCAAATTTTTATTAACACAATCCATACTTGCCATCGCATCATCGCCAAACCAAAAAAAATACTTTCTTCAAAAGAAAATTTGAGAAAACACAAAACATAAATGAAGCTTCAAATAAGGCACCTACATTGTGTGAGTATGTCTGTGTGGTGGGTGGTGGAATGAGCATGTGTGTGCCTGGATGGAGTATTGGGCGGGGGTTGGGTGTGGGGATTTAGCTATTTGTAGATTACATCTTATCTTGAAAATAAAAACGTGAAATAAAACTAAGCTTGCTTCCATATCTAATAAAACAAGATTGTGATGACACTAACCCAATATAAGAATCAAAAGCAATAGGTCATGAATTAGATGGAAATATCATTAGATCGATTTCTACTGTAAGTATCATAATGTGGATATATAAAGTTTTCATGAGATATTTTTGAAATGTGTAAAATAAAAAACCTCATTTTACAAACATTACTGAAGTCGGTAGAGCGGAATTTGCATAAAGATGCACCTAATTTTCAAAAATTAGTTAGGCTTTGTTTACAAGGATGTTGAAGATGCAACTTTCCGAATATTACTAAAAACCCAAAATAAGGATGTGTCACATACTTCCTTGTTTGCATAATCAAAATCAATTGATATCAAGTAAATGATTAGTTACATTTTATGTGCTTATACAAATGTGACATACAGCTATAAAATAAAAAGGAAAGAAATCGAATTGAGTACAGAGCAGAAGCACCTCTCTTTGTTCCTCTGACATGAATGACCCTGTAAGATCTCGAAGAACTTCCAACAAGTCCTTGAAAGTTACTCTGCCCTTACTATCTATATCATAAACTCTAAAGATCACTGCAATATGAAATCCCCTAATCAACAACTCAATCAAAATAATCACCCTAAAACTCAGCAACTAAATCATTCTCATAGATCAAAAACAAATAAAATACAAACACACGGGCACACAAAGCGCAAAAGAGTAGACTTTTACACTCAATTTTCTGCTGGAGGGAGGCCTTCGGGCTGAAGGCAGACAAGAATGCCACAAAATCCTTAAAATTCAATCCATCTACCATCCTCAGCAACCTCTGCAAGGAACGCACGAGGACAGAATTTTTCAATTAAAAATAAGAACTTAAGCATATCAAAGCATGGCTTATGCTCAAATCAAAATGGGTCCCTGACCTGAGAGAGAGGATTGAGGGAGAACTCAGGTATCGATAAGAACTCATCCGCCGAGATGAACCCTTTGGCATTCCGATCAAGTTGGCAGAACCTCTCGTACAGGGCTAATATCTCTTGCTGGGAAACTGTCGCAAAAACCCAATCAATTGACTTCAGCGAATTTAACGGAGAGACATGAGCGAGGTTCAGAAAAGCGCAGATAGGAAAGAAGAGAGAGCTCACAGAGATAGCTGCAGTGCTCCTGGACTTCCTCTATGTCGTATTGGGTGAGCATCGAAGAGGCGATGCCCATCCTCCCTATGTCTCAACGAAATGGCAGGGAGAAAGGGGAAATGAGGTTTGTTTATAAGGAGATGGTTTTTCCATGGCAATCACCTAAAAACATTCAATATAATATTTTAATTAATTAAATTTTAAATATAACATTTTAATCATCTAAAATCTTAAATATAATATTTTAAACACCCAAAACTTTCACTCAAATAATTCAATGGTGGTTAAAGGAGATTGGTTGTAATGAAAAGGCTGGTTAAAGTGCAATATTTAAAGTTTGCGTAGTTAAAATGTTATATTGAATGTTTTGTGTGATTAGTATGTAAAAATCCACTATAATCAATATTTATAAAAGGATTACGTGATGGTTTTCAATTTCTCCAAAAGCCTCNATGGTTGTAATGAAAAGGCTGGTTAAAGTGCAATATTTAAAGTTTGCGTAGTTAAAATGATAAATTGAATGTTTTGTGTGATTAATATGTAAAAATCCACTATAATCAATATTTATAAAAGGATTACGTGATGGTTTTCAATTTCTCCAAAAGCCTCTTCTTGGACAAGTATATTGATATTTCTTTGATTTTTGGTTGATTTGTTTCTTTGATATTATACAGACTGATTGCAGATAAAATCTAATTAGTTATTGATTTGAGCTGTTTTATTCTTATATACTTTACAATTAATATCCTTATGTATAATATCTATGTCTAAAAATGTTATAGATATATATCTTTGTAATGAAACATAGAGATACATTTCTTGGCTCCTCCTGAAATGCATCATTACATTTTATCTTCTATTTGAGTTAGTTATAACCTATTCAAATCAAATAGTAATCTTATTTATCTTTATCTTTGTAATATTTTTGCTTTCATATGTGAATAAAGCGATAATATATATATGTTATTTGGTGAAGAATGAAAAGTAGATAACAAATTTTATTGTGTGCATGGTGGGAACATGAGTAAATAGTTATAAATTTGAATAAGTATTACTTTTGAAAAGCTGAAAAATATAGAAATGAATAAGAACTAAGTTATCATAAAGATGCAGTTGGAGCATCATTTCAATGGAGTGTAATATATCATATCAATTCATTTANTCTGGGAGGTACAGTGCTTCGTATTACATTTTAAGCATGGAGGCCCAGGGCTCCTTTGCTTTATTTGTGATGATGATTGGGAGGTATGTTATTAGAGATATGGTACTTGGGTGGTACAACAATGGGTCTGGTTTTAAAGGTAAGTTTGAAGATTGGAGGCTAGAAGTTATGCTCTATATTCACCTTGTTATTGTTAACGGGCAAGATTTCTATTATTTGGAGGCCCATGGCTCCAAACTCTTGCTGCATTTTCATATTTTAGGTGGGCATTATAGGACTAGTTTGTTTGACATTACCGGTTGGGAGGTTGGAGGAACGTGGATCATTCTTTCTATTTTAATCGCTTGGATTAATTCTTTCTTTACTGTTTCTTCAGACTTTTTGAGTTGCAGGTTTGGGATACTTTGGGTCCTGCTGCGGCTTCCTGCTTTGGAGAGGTCGTTTTTCGGCATACAGATTTTACTATCTACGCATTTTTTGATATACATATTCATAGAGGGTATACGTCACTTCTTTGGGTATACGTTTTGGTTTGATACATGTATTTTTTTTGCTACATTTCTCTTTCTTTCAGCTTTTTTTCTTTTTTTTGGGTCGAGTTGTATTGAGGAAAAAGGAACCTTTAGTACTTTTTTGTATTTTCTTTATTTTTAGCGNAATTTTACTATCTACGCATCTTTTGATATACATATTCATATAGGGTATACGTCACTTCTTTGGGTATACGTTTTGGTTTGATACATGTATTTTTTTGTTACATTTCTCTTTCTTTCAGCTTTTTTCTTTTTTTGGGTCGAGTTGTATTGAGGAAAAAGGAACCTTTAGTACTTTTTTGTATTTTCTTTATTTTTAGCGGGGATTCAATTTTCCCAGTGATTTCTTGTAACCGCCTTATTGATATTAACGCGTAAAGAGCCATGAGTTGCTCTTTCTATTATATATATATATATATATATAAAGCCCAAAGGCTA
>JXCR01036450.1:0-12625 GCA_002079205.1 Phalaenopsis hybrid cultivar
AATTGAAGATTTTAAGGTGACAGATTAAAATCCCCAATTTGGTCAAGTTGATTGGAAACTAAAGCAAGATTGTTAGCCCTCAAGTGAGAGTTAGTGGGAGCTCTTGAGTGGCAGCCAGTATCCTCCCAGCCTAACCATAAAACTAGGGTCCAAACTTTGGATTAGTCAAAGTTCTTTATACACTTAGAAGAGGGTCAAGAATAGGATTGCTCCTATTTGGCGCAATATAATTTTATATATAATTTTAAATGATTTTACTTACTTCACTAACAATATACTCATTGTAAAGGAGAAGGATGCTTTCTTAAATTTGAACTCTTTGTTACTAAACTTTTTTAGGCTTAGTAAATTTAACTCTTAAATTGAGAAATTTTTTTAGTAAACATAGCTCTTGTAGTTACATTTCTATTTGTATTCATTAAACCCATTTAAACTTGTCTTTTATAATTTAATTTTTATCGTTCGATTATTTTGATTTATGTTAACATCATAAGAAATTCCTTCTTCCAAACTAAGACTTGATAAAAGTAGACTACAATTAGCATAAGGGATTTCTTACTGTACTTCTTTGTGGGATGGATACTGGGATTTTTAAGGAAAGCCTTATATTATTTGAAGTGATACGTGCACTTGCATAAAACAACTAGTGTGTGAACTATTTTATATATTTTATAACTTTTTTATTTCACACATTAACTACTTAATATAAATTGGGTAAAGTTTTTTTTAGAAATGGTCAATAAGAATGTCATGAAGCATTTTCAACATTAATTGCATGCCAATTTTGGGGCCAAGGCATTCAATTTAGTGAAATTTAGAGACAGTCAATTTGGGGCAAATTTGGGTATTCTTGGACTTGGGTCAAAATTAAATGAAATTGAGGCTTCACCAAAGCCAATTGAAGGTCAAATTTGATGTGTAGGATAGTTATGAAGAGTTTTCAACACAAATTGTAGCAAATTGAGTAGGCTATGAGGTTCGATTTGGTGGGATTAGGCCACAGGACCAAAATTTGGGGTTTGACTTAGATCAAAATTGGGCTNACACCAAGGCCAATTGAAGGTCAACTTTGATGTGTAGGATAGTTATGAAGAGTTTTCAACACAAATTGTAGCAAATTGAGTAGGTTATGAGGTTCGATTTGGTGGGATTAGGCCACAGGACCAAAATTTGGGGTTTGACTTAGATCAAAATTGGGCTCAAAGCATGGGCCAATTGAGCTTGTATTTGGTTTAAATTGGTCACATGCAAGGTGAATTTGAGTTTAGTATTGAAATTAGGGGAGATTAGGACCAAATTGATGGACATTTGAGGTAAATTTGAGGAAATTGGGCCTTTAAAGGAAATTTAAGGGTTTTGGTTAAAATTTTCAAATTGGGTCCAATTGAGTTGTCCAAATGGGTTTTAGAAACATTTGGAGTGGTTTTGGAGTTTTTGCAAAAGTTTGGGGTGCCAAGAGTATTTTTGTAATTTTGGCAATTTTGGGGGGGTTTTTAAAAATTTGGCATTTTTGGGTAGTTTTAGGTAATTTGGGTATTTTCAAAAGGTTTGAAATGATTTTTGAACAAATTTGGATATTTTAGATGAATTTGAGGNCGGGGGGTTTTTTAAAAATTTGGCATTTTTGGGTAGTTTTAGGTAATTTGGGTATTTTCAAAAAGTTTGAAATGATTTTTGAACAAATTTGGATATTTTAGATGAATTTGAGGATTTTGACCAAATTTAGGGCTCCAAGTGTATCTAGGTAATTTGGGGGATTTTGGGACAAAATGTCAAGTTGGATATTTTGGGAATAATTGGGGTGCCAACCACCCTATATAAACTATGGACCAATGGAAACCCCATTTGGATTTTCTATGTACTGGTCTTAGCTAAACCCTAGCCTAGGGCTAGTGGATTTAGGAGACCATCTACATGAGTCTCCCATAGGATCAAAGGACAAAAGTCAGGAAAATTTAGGCTTAAGGTTGTGAGTGATTGTGAGTGAGAGTGAGTGCAAGTGAGTGCCTTAGCACTAGACCAGCACCCAAAGAAACCCTAAGATCACATAGTCCTATGGGAACTCTCCTTGAGCTCCCCCATAATGACCCCACCTACTAAGTGCTAGAAGTTAGGACCAACATGTGGAACTTCAAGTTGAGCAAGGAAGAGAGTAGAATTTCCAATGGTGAGGGTCCTTTCCTAGTTTTATAGGAATATTCAACAAGAATACTATGGCTAGACCTTAGGATTCTAAAGAGTAAAAACTAAACCTCAACCAAAAGTGAGGTCAATAAATGGACCTCCAATAGGTGTGGTGTGTTGGGCAAGCACACCACGCGTATTGGCGTTGACCGATGACATCAACAATACCAATACAAACTTCTAAGTCAATAGACCTAGAAGGAGGTATAGAATTGTGTTTGCTATTTGTTTCTACTGAGGAATTAACAAGTGAATATTTGATCGAAGTCAAGAAATAGGAACTCTCGCTGGGGACTGGAGAGTGGATTTAAGTTATCAAGTTTCAAGTATTTATAGAGGATGGGAATCAGTATGTAAGTGCTGACCCCGGGGTGGGAATTGAAATTTAGGTATCAATTCCAAAAAAGAGAGTAAGAATTTAGGTACCGACCTTCAAAGAAGGGAACCAGAATTTAAGAATTGATCCCAAAATGAGAATTAAAATTTAGGTATCAATCTTAGGAGAGAGTCAAAAGTTAGGGACTGACCCCGAAAGGAGGGAATCAAAAGTTAAGGACTGATTCCAAAAAGAGAATTGAAAGTTAGGGATCAATCTCAAAAGATAGTCAGAATTTAGGGACCAACTTCAAATGGAGGGAATCAGAACTTAAGGACTCGTTCCAAAATGAGAATTGAAAGTTAAGGATCAATCTCAAAAGAGAGTCAGAAGTTAGGGACCATCCTCAAGAGGAGGGAATCAGAAGTTAAGGATTGATTCCAAAATGAGAATTGAAAGTTAAAGCTCAATCTCAAAAAAGGATCAGAAGTTAGGGACCAATCTTAAAATGAGGGAATCAGAAGTTAAGGATTGATTCCAAAAGTGAGAATTGAAAGTAAAGGATCAATCTCAGGAGAGAGTCGAAAGTTAGGGACTGATCTCAAAAAGAGGGAATCGAAAGTTAGGAACTGATTCCAAAATCAGAATTGAATGTTAAGGATCAATATCAAAAGGAGGATCAAAAGTTAGGAACCGATCTCAAAAGGAGGGAATAAAAAATTAAGGACTAATTCAAAAAATTAGAATTAAAGGTTAAGGATCAATCTCAAATAAGAGTCACAAATTAGGAACCGACCTCAAAAGAAGGGAATCAGAAGTTAAGGGCTGATTCCAAAAATGAGAATTGAAAGTTAAGGATCAATCTTAAGAGAGGATCGGAAGTTAAGGACCGACCTCGAAAGGAGGGAATCAGAAGTTAAGGACTGATTCCAAAAATGAGAATTGAAAGTTAAAATTCAATCTCAAAAGAGAGTCAAAAGTTTGGGACCAACCTTGAAAGGAGGGAATCAGAAGTTAAGTACTGATTCCAAAAATGAGAATTGAAAGTTAAGGATCAATCTCAAAAGAGTGTCAGAAGTTAGGGACCGAGCTCGAAAGGAGGGACATCCTTCTTATGGACCTCTTCAAGCTTCTTTGGATTTGGTAGTCTGAATTTAGGCTTCTTCATCAGACTTCTAAACATTTTAGATACAACTTCATCGTTAAAAGAATAAACCAATTTATGTCATTCTGCCAAAGATATTCTTTTATTCTCTATTCGGGTTCATCCTCCTTGAGTCGATCACTAATTGGACTGGCTACTCTGTTTTTGAGCATGTTGCAAAGATTGGCGAGGATTTTTGGGATATATCTTCATTGGTTGCTTTACTTTATCGGCAGTCTATACTATTCCTAACTTCTTTTCAAATACTCTGGTTGCCTTGGATTTCTTGTGAGAATCCATAGGTTTAATTTCTTCTTGAAGACTGTTGGCTTTGCAAAGTAGCTTCTCAAAGGATTTAATGGTGAGTCCCTTGAGCATGAAAGCTATTGTCCCATGAATGCTTTTGAGTAAAATCTCAATTGCATGATGTTCCTGTAGCTGAGGTTCACACTTCATGCTAAGGTTTCTCCACCTCAAGATGTAATCCACCAAAGTTTCATTGGACTTTTGATTTTCCATCATGAGCTCTCCTATAAAGACATGGAGTTACACTCCGACAAATCTCTTCACAAATAATCGTTCCAACTCGGCAAATGTTATAACTGATCCATTGGGCAAATCAACATACCAATCAAAATAATCCTTGACAGACTGCTGACAAACTGTTGGAAGAGTAAAGCTTCGTTACTTCTTGTGTTGCCA
The DNA here is from genome assembly GCA_002079205.1 of Phalaenopsis hybrid cultivar. Lineage (NCBI taxonomy): Eukaryota > Viridiplantae > Streptophyta > Magnoliopsida > Asparagales > Orchidaceae > Phalaenopsis > Phalaenopsis hybrid cultivar. The sequence goes on from JXCR01036450.1 coordinate 4,347, forward strand.
CAACTGGTTCAAAAATATGCTATGTGTTGTATGGGATTTATAGTCCCATCAAATATCTTAAAGTTTGGGGACACGAAACCCTTAGGAAAGGGTACATCATCAAATTCTTCCGAGTAATGTCTACCCTTTAAAACAAATGTACCACCCTTAGATTAGGTTAAGGCCTCTCGAACTTGCCCAACCATTTGCTTAAATTCCTTCTCTGGCATGGCACTCAATGGAGAATCCTTCTTCGGTTGCTCATCCCTATTTTATGAGGCAACCTCTCTTCTTTTGTCAGTAATATGTATAATTTTTGATTGGTTGACTTCCGAAGAGGCTAACTGTGGGGGTTGAGATTGTCCGTCGCCATGGTGGTCATGACTGTTGTCGTCTCTTCTATTAGTTTCTCCAGTTGGATGACTTGCTCATCCCTAAGAAGGATAGCCCTACGCAGCTCATTTATAGCGTTCTCCTCGAAGAGAGATTGAGCTTCGCATGTAGATGTAGCGGCTCTGGTTTCAATGACATGGAGATCCATGAAATCTTCATCGAGGTAATCATTATAGTCAAATTTTCATCATCGTTAATGAAGAATTCATGTTCCAGAACTAACTCAGAAATCTTGACCCTGAGCTTTTCAACTTTTCCTTCAAATATAAATTCTTGAGTTGCCTTAAGATGTGGAGGACCCTGCTGGACCTCTTCTTCTTATTCTTCCATCTCACTGGCAATTGTTGCAACAATGTCAGATAGTTTGGACCCTAGCTTAATTCCATGATCTTGCCCTGCGAGCTCACTGGAATGTATCAGTACAATGAATTTGGGTACCCAAACCATCTTTTCTGACGGTGATGTCTTGAGACGAAGTGTCTCAGCTGAAATATCGATATATCAAAGAGAAGTATGCTCCCCATGGTACAGACCAACTACAGTACTGGGTAATTTCTTCATCTTTTCCTTTGAAACTTTAGGAATATCCTTATAATAGGTGATCAGTAAAATTCTTGGGCCCAGATGTGACTTAACTGGTCAATGACCTGTGGTCCCAGTAATGCTATAATCGGTGGTAACTATGGCGGTATCAACTCTGCTCCCTAAGTACAATCAGACAGGAATACGAGCAGGTAAACTTCAGTTGATTTTTGAGATCGTCTGGCAAATTTGACTTCCTTTAAGATTTCTTTCTTTATGCAATGGGATACTGCATGTCCCACTCATTTGAGTAGTTCACTAATTGAGCAACCTTCCTTGACAGCTAGCCTCTTGAAAACTGAACTGACTCGGGTGATAGGAGTGGACTTCTTTCTCTCCTCACCATGTCCATGAAGTGATGGTAATATAGCAGCAATTTTCTAGATACTCTCATACCCATTGGTACCCATCAAAGGATGGAATCTACCTCCTTGCAAGAGTGGATAGGTTTCCAGTAATTCCGACTAATCCTGGTGAGGATATTCATCAACAGGTATCTCCTTAGGAGCCTGGGCTTTAGTTACCCTCCGAGCCCTCCTATTACGATTTCTCCTTTGGGTTCTAGTTAGCGGTGTAGTCTTTGAACTTGATCCGATTGAGGGTTTGGCTCTCTCACCATCAGTATTTGAAATCGCATAGACTGAGAAGTCCTGAAGGCAATTTAGGTTAAATTTAATAGATGGCTCTTGAACCTTCTGGAGCGAGAATTTTCATTATGAAAAACAGGGCTTTCCCGAGAAAAACCTTGAGATCTTCAAATCCTGCTCCAAACTTGATGGTGGGATCGACATTGCGGGCATCGCGACTCATGAGCAAGTTGCAGGAAAAAAAGAGCATTGGGCACGCCATTACAGCAGCTTTAAAATAGAAAGCTCTGGGGTTAGCTATTTAGCCATNCAGGTTAAATTTAATAGATGGCTCTTGAACCTTCTGGAGCGAGAATTTTCATTATGACAAACAGGGCTTTCCCGAGAACAATCTTGAGATCTTCAAATCCTGCTCCAAACTTGATGGTGGGATCGACATTGCGGGCATCGCGGCTCATCAGCAAGATACAGAAAAAAAAGAGCATTGGGCACGCCATTACAGCAGCTTTAAAATAGAAAGCTCTGGGGTTAGCTATTTAGCCTTCTTAGCGCAAGCACTAAAATTTAACTGAGGTCGATCTATTGACCGGGTAAGTTTTTTTTATTTATTTTATGGGGGTTTTAAAATTTTAGTAAAAGTAGTTTAAAAGTAGAAAATTTTGATTAATATAAGGAAATTTTAAAAGTTCATGCAACACGATATAATTCGATTTAATTTGCAAAATAGCAAATCAAACTCGAAAAGGAGATGTGAAGTGTTTGGGACCCAGTGCGGGATTGNGATATAAGGAAATTTTAAAAGTTCATGCAACATGATATAATTTGATTTAATTTGCAAAATAGCAAATCAAACTCGAAAAGGAGATGTGAAGTGTTTGGGACCCAGTGCGAGATTGACTTAACAACGCACAATGCTCAGGTGGAACTACTCCACCAACACACCTATTTGGGTCTGACCCCACATGAAGATTAAAAAAGTCCTTAATTTCCTCCTAAACCTCTCTGTTCAAAAGTGATTGAACAGACNGGATTGACTTAACAACGCACAATGCTCAGGTGGAACTACTCCACCAACACACCTATTTGGGTCGGACCCCACATGAAGATTAAAAAAGTCCTTAATTTCCTCCTAAACCTCTCTGTTCAAAAGTGATTGAACAGACGGTCCTAAAGTCCAAAAGAGTTGAGCGTACTTTCCTAAGATAGAAATGGGTAAAGCATGCCAATGGAAGAAATGTAATTTGGTTCATGACGGACATGAACACATTCCCTATGTATGAAGATAATATTTTTTAATTTAAATGGAGAGAAAAGCTAGTCCCTAGCGGAGTCGTCAGAAGCTGCTTGACACTATTTTAGTTGAGGAGTTGCCCGTAAGAAGCTGTCGTTTACCGGAATCAAAATCCCGTCGCCCACTTCGGAAGGACATTTTAATTTACATATATATACACTTCATAAAAATATGAAATCAAACTGACCCCATATTTTTCATAGTTTAAATGAAAGAGCACTATACCTCAAAACCTGTATCTATCCTCAAAGGTAAAAACAAGACTTGAGGATGAGACTCGATCAAATAAACTGAGAAATATATAACGTTTATTTGGTCTGGGAAATAGTTTTATTTGCCAACAATTTCCCTTATTTAATATAAAGGATTAAATAGTGTTTATATTAAGCTGGGTTCAGATAAGCTTCCTATAAGGGCAAGCCCCTATAGTTAATTACATCTGAGATAACCGAAGTCACCTAAGAAAACTCTCAATAAAAATCAGGAAATATTATTCTTAAAAGATGTCAAAAGGATAGGACTTTTCAATGAAATTGAACAAAGAGGTGTGAAAAGATAATGACTCAAATTTGAAACATTTATTGTAGAATACAAAGGAGGAAGAACTAGGNTGGGCAAGTTAATGCTATTAAAACACTTAGCCAATTTCAACTTTAACTTAGGCTTGTAGTGTTTTAAAGGTGTTCAATTTCTAGTTACATTCGCTTCTCTAATCCTTATTTAACCAAATTTGATTTTGTTTAGGTAACTACTAAGCCCATAAGATTTTGGTGGATATCTTAATCATTTTGAAAGAGATTAAATTTTAGGTGATAATAATTCGACATCAAAACATTTGAATGTCAGTTGAATACCAATTAGGGGTATTAAATTAGTGAGTTATTAACACCCACAACTATACCCCTTAGTCTAGGATCATTCAATATAGTAGACTTCCAAATTTTGATTAAGTAGGAAATTTCAAATTTATCCTTTAATTGGAAAAAGTGAGATTAGTTTCTACCAATTAATCCAAAATATTTCAATCATCCAAATATGTTAATTAAGGTCAAAGGTTGCCCATTTTCCTTTCTTAAATTAAGCCTAAATGTTAATTAAGGCTAAATTTCTAACATTGCACTTTTTCCTCTAAGGCTCTATCACTTCACTCATTAAATTTAATTCAAATGACTTTGGAATTTTCATCCCACCTTACTCATGGGTCAATTAAGACATCAAGGAAAAAAATGTAATTTTTTCAAAATTTAATTTTAATTTACATATTTATTTATTTGCAAGAATGGGATTTTTCAAAGAAAATTCCATAACGTGACCAAGGTAAAGGCTAATCACTTAAATGTTTTTATTGGAGGTAGACTTAGACTAGAGAAACACTTAGAAAAAATTTCATAATTTTTTTAGTTTTATTTGAATTGTTAAAATAATTTTAATTCCTGGAGTATTAATTAATTATAAAATATTTTAAATGTGGAAAATTAAGTTTTACTTTTTATTAAATCTCTCTGAGGTCAAGGAACATAGGGNATATTAAAATAATTTTAATTTCTGGAGTATTAATTAATGATAAAATATTTTAAATGTGGAAAATTAAGTTTTACTTTTTATTAAATCTCTCTGAGGTCAAGGAATATAGGGTGACAAATTTTACATTTTTTTTTATTTTTCTTTGAATTACTAGAATTTTTTAAGTGAAAGATTAAGAAAAATTCATTTTCAGCCTTTAAAAATTATTTTAAGCTTTAAAATTCAATATCTTCACTTAGAAAATTAGGAAAAAATATTCTAATTATTCCTAAGTACTTAGGAAACAATTTAGAACATTTTCATGAATTTTATTAATTTTTAGTTACTTAAANGTATCTTCACTTAGAAAATTAGGAAAAAATATTATAATTATTCCTAAGTACTTAGGAAACAATTTAGAACATTTTCATGAATTTTATTAATTTTTAGTTACTTAAATATTTAAAATATGCTTAAAAATGAAGTTTTTATTTTATTTATAATTTTATTTTTAGAAAATTCCTCTGATCACAAAGAACTCCCAAAATCAATTCTTATGATTTTTTGAGTTATGTTTTAATTATTAAAAATCATTTTAGTGTTAAAAAAGCCATTTAACTTAGAAAATCAAGTTATCAAATAAGCTCCAAATATTTGAAAATTTTATTGGGAGTTCTCTGAACTTTAAATCACAATGGGGATTAAAAATCAAGTCATTTAGATGTTTATTTTTTTCCAAANTGAAAATTTTATCGGGAGTTCTCTGAACTTTAAATCACAATGGGGATTAAAAATCAAGTCATTTAGATGTTTATTTTTTTCCAAATTAATTTTCTTTATGTTTTAGGGTTTTGTGAGATTTAACCTTTTTCTTCATAACTTGACCCATGAAAAATTTTCCAAAGGGTTCTCTGGCCATAATAAACCTTTAAAAATTTCTATGGATTTTTCTAAGCAACATGGTAATTATTATGATTTATTTATGCAAATAATAAACATAAACTTGTAAAGTATGGATCTCTGTCTAGAGGTCTTCTCTAACCTTGAAAAGATCATAGAATATCTCTCAAGAAAGAGGCAACAACATGCCAAAATATTAAGCCATTGTGAAATGTCTACATGCATGGAGAGTTAAAATACTCAAATCAGTATTTAATTAATTAAAAATAAATTGTTCATCAAATAAACTTCAAACCATTTCCACATAATTTTCCTCTGTTCACTGAGCACTAGGATATTCTTATTTTATTTTTGTGATTTTCCAACACAAAGATATGAATTTTTGAAGGTAGGAAGCATTTTCTGAATTTTTTAATTTCCTATTTTTCTACTTAAACACGCGGCGCCGCATCATCCTCAGCGTCTCCAAAGCTCCACGTGGCATCTTCTGATTTAGCGCCGCCATCTGAGTCAGCTTGCATGGACCACTCTCTCTTCTAGTGAGATCAAAGCCCTCCATTTAATACACATGCAATCCAACACCTCTACGTCATCGCCAACAAATACAGTGAACCCTAGACCATTAACATTAAAACCCTAAGATCTCACTCATTTTTCAACCAAATGACCTCAGGTTGGTTCCTATGAACTCATCTAAGTGAGACAAACATATCCATATGGTATACATGCAATTGCACAAACCCTAATAAAATGGAGAATTAAATAGGCTCGGGAAGAGGGGAAGTTCAACACCTTTCCTTTGAGAATGGAAGCTTCAATCAAAGGTGCTCGTCACATTTTTGGAGGTCTAAGGAGGCTAGGGATTGAGCCTCTAGTCCTGGTGAAAGGTCTAGACCCAAATTCGATCAAGGATNGTTCATCAAATAAACTTCAAACCATTTCCACATAATTCTCCTCTGTTCACTAAGCACTAGGTATTTTTATTTTATTTTTGTGATTTTCCAACACAAAGATATGAATTTTTGAAGGTAGGAAGCATTTTCTGAATTTTTTAATTCCCTATTTTTCAACTTAAACACGCGGCGCCGCATCATCCTCAGCGTCTCCAAAGCTCCACGTGGCGTCTTCTGATTTAGCGCCGCCATCTGAGTCAGCTTGCATGGACCACTCTCCCTTCTAGTGAGATCAAAGCCCTCCATTTAATACACATGCAATCCAACACCTCCACGTCATCGCCCCCAAATAGAGTGAACCCGAGACCATTAACATTAAAACCCTAAGATCTCACTCATTTTTCAACCAAATGACCTCAGGTTGGTTCCTATGAACTCATCTAAGTGAGACAAACATATCCATATGGTATACATGCAATTGCACAAACCCTAATAAAATGGAGAATTAAATAGGCTCGGGAAGAGGGGAAGTTCAACACCTTTCCTTTGAGAATGGAAGCTTCAATCAGAGGTGCTCGTCACATTTTAGGAGGTCTAAGGAGGCTAGGGATTGAGCCTCTAGTCCTGGTGAAAGGTCTAGACCCAAATTCGATCAAGGATAAATTTGGGTGTTGATCAAGGTCTAGTGTAGAGGCTCTCTGTGAGGGGGGTTTGATGGGGCTCTGTCTTCTTTCACTGTGGTGAAGGTGTGGGTGAGTTTAATTTGATTTTTTTGCACTATGGAGGTGTTAAGAGTTCTACCTACTACTGCAAGGATTTGAGCTCAAAAATTGAACTCCGACAAGGGGAATTAGGGCAAGGAAGTGGTTAGGTTGCACTGAGGAGGTCTTAAAGAGGCCATGGGAGCAATTTAGAGGGGTCTCCTTGAGAAAATTTCAGAACCTCTCTCTTGGCCGTGAAGGGGACATTTTNATGGTGAAGGTGTGGGTGAGTTTAATTTGATTTTTTGCACTTCAAATGTGTTGAGAGTTATGGCCTATCTACTGCAAGGATTTGAGCTCAAAAATTGAACTCTGACAAGGGGAATTAGGGCAAGGAAGTGGTTAGGTTGCACTGAGGAGGTCTTAAAGAGGCTATGGGAGCAATTTAGAGGGGTCTCCTTGAGAAAATTTCAGAACCTCTCTCTTGGCCGTGAAGGGGACATTTTATAGACTTGGCTAGAGAGGGGAGCTCAAGGCCTGATCATGGGTGTAAAATGGTGCTTATGTGGAGGGCTGAGGAGCCCTCAAGAGCCATTGGGATGAGGTGGGCTCTACGGTTAAGATTTGTTTTGATTCAAGGGTGGTAACTCTCATTTTGTCCATTTTCTGGCCACCAAGGTGGCTGACCAGCCAGGGAGTGGTCACCTCTTGGCTCATGAAGGTCAGGGGGTGGCTAATGATGATTAACTCCCTATGACAATCAATTATGGAGGAGATTTTGTGGTTAAGGCCTAAAAGGGAAATAATCCCTTAATTTTGGGATCCATTGGTCCATAGCATGCTTTTGTGGATTTGGTGTGGTTTAGCCTGGTCCTTAGCAGGAGATTAGTGGCTGTGGAGTCACAAATTTGGTGAAGTTAGGCCAATTTTTGTGTATAGGTTCAATTTGGGTCCAAATGACTAAAACTTGGGTTGGGGTTAGGCTAGCCATTACTTTGAGCCCAAATAATTTATCAAAATTGTGTAGATAATTGCAATGAAGATTTTTGATGAAGGATTGAAATGATTTTGAGTTCAATTGGGGGTTCAATTTGAAGGATTTTGGAANGGTTTTGATTCAATGGTGGCAACTCTCATTTTGTCCATTTTCTGGCCACCAAGGTGGCTGGCCAGCCAGGGAGTGGTCACCTCTTGGCTCATGAAGGTCAGGGGGTGGCTAATGATGATTACTCCCTATGACAATCAATTATGGAGGAGATTTTGTGGTTAAGGCCTAAAAGGGAAGAAATCCCTTAATTTTGGGATCCATTGGTCCATAGCATGCTTTGGTGGATTTGGTGTGGTTTAGCCTGGTCCTTAGCAGGAGATTAGTGGCTGTGGAGTCACAAATTTGGTGAAGTTAGGCCAATTTTTGTGTATAGGTTCAATTTGGGTCCAAATGACTAAAACT
>JXCR01036450.1:14184-36787 GCA_002079205.1 Phalaenopsis hybrid cultivar
TTGGAAGTCGATGAATCCAAAAGTCAATTGCAACTATATTGGAATGGAAGATGAAAATGATACGAATGTGTTGATGGATCAAGGATCTCAGAATTCATCACCTATTCAGCCCTACTATAATGGCAAGTACGTTATGCAAGTTGGGAAAAAGTGCTTCTTCTTTGGAAGTCGATGAATCCAAAAGTCAATTGCAACTATATTGGAATGGAAGATGAAAATGATATGAATGTGTTGATGGATCAAGGATCTCAGAATTCATCACCTATTCAGCCCTACTATAACTCTAATGCACTTTTAAAGAAAATCAAGACGATAGAGAAAGAGGTGCAGAATCTTATGCATGTGATTGGAGATATTTTTGAAATGCTAGATCATCTGGATTAGAGATCGAAGGAACATTTTGAACATACTGAGCATATTAAAGATGGTTTAGTACGTATGTTCAAGAAAAATTTTTGGATTGGAGAGGATTCAACTAAAGGGTTTCCATATCAACCCTTCTACATCCTGTATGAGCACTATCAATCGATGGGAGACATCTAGGAGGACGAGAGTGAAGAAGATTTTTTAACTTAATTTATGCATGGAACGTTTTGTTTAGTACTGCTTGTTTTAGTTTGTTGAGTTGGATTGCATTTTTTTTCTATTGATACATTATCTATGTTTATGTTTTGTATTTTAAGGTTTAGATTTTAGTGTTAGGATGTTAGTTTGCTTTAGAACATTGAATTTGATGGTTGTTGGCTTGAAAACTGTTAGTTTGTAATAGCACGGATTTTATATATAAATGTGAGTTTTGTGTTGTTTATGAAAGTTTAGTGTTAGAGTGATATTTATTTATTCTTAGAAATGTTCATTTGAGTTAATTAGAGGTTGACGTAAATCGGTACCGAGAATATTTCCACAATAGCTAAAATCTGGTGAATTTAAGCTTTGGCACATGATGCACCAATTTACAGGGCGTTGGCACATGATGCACCATATTTGGTGCATGATGCGCCAAAAAACATGAACACTCTAGATTGCTGAAAAAAATTGTGAAATAGTACGGACAAGCTCCATTTTTATGGCTTGGGTCANACAACTATATTGGAATGGAAGATGAAAATGATACGAATGTGTTGATGGATCAAGGATCTCATAATTCATCACCTATTCAGCCCTACTATAATCGCAAGTACGTTATGCAAGTTGGGAAAAAGTGCTTCTTCTTTGGAAGTCGATGAATCCAAAAGTCAATTGCAACTATATTGGAATGGAAGATGAAAATGATATGAATGTGTTGATGGATCAAGGATCTCAGAATTCATCACCTATTCAGCCCTACTATAACTCTAATGCACTTTTAAAGAAAATCAAGAAGATAGAGAAAGAGGTGCAGAATCTTATGCATGTGATTGGAGATATTTTGGAAATGCTAGATCATCTGGATTGGAGATCGAAGGAACATTTTGAACATACTGAGCATATTAAAGATGGTTTAGTACGTATGTTCAAGAAAAATTTTTGGATTGGAGAGGATTCAACTAAAGGGTTTCCATATCAACCCTTCTACAACCTGTATGTGCACTATCAATCGATGGGAGACATCTAGGAGGACGAGAGTGAAGAAGATTTTTTAACTTAATTTATGCATGGAACGTTTTGTTTAGTACTGCTTGTTTTAGTTTGTTGAGTTGGATTGCATTTTTTTTCTATTGATACATTATCTATGTTTATGTTTTGTATTTTAAGGTTTAGATTTTAGTGTTAGGATGTTAGTTTGCTTTAGAACATTGAATTTGATGGTTGTTGGCTTGAAAACTGTTAGTTTGTAATAGCACGGATTTTATATATAAATGTGAGTTTTGTGTTGTTTATGAAAGTTTAGTGTTAGAGTGATATTTATTTATTCTTAGAAATGTTCATTTGAGTTAATTAGAGGTTGACGTAAATCGGTACCGAGAATATTTCCACAATAGCTAAAATCTGGTGAATTTAAGCTTTGGCACATGATGCACCAATTTACAGGGCGTTGGCACATGATGCACCATATTTGGTGCATGATGCGCCAAAAAACATGAACACTCTAGATTGCTGAAAAAAATTGTGAAATAGTACGGACAAGCTCCATTTTTATGGCTTGGGTCATCTCCCACACAAAACCTTGACCNTATTTTTTTTTCTATTGATGCATTATCTATGATTATGTTTTGTATTTTAAGGTTTAGATTTTAGTGTTAGGATATTAGTTTGCTTTAGAACATTGAATTGGATGTTTGTTGGCTTGAAAACTGTTAGTTTGTAATAGCACGGATTTTATATATAAATGTGAGTTTTGTGTTGTTTATGAAAGTTTAGTGTTAGAGTGATATTTATTTATTCTTAGAAATGTTCATTTGAGTTAATTAGAGGTTGACGTAAATCGGTACGGAGAATATTTCCACAACAGCTAAAATGTGGTGAATTTAAGCTTTGGCACATGATGCACCAAGTTACAGGGCGTTGGCACATGATGCACCATATTTGGTGCATGATGTGCCAAAAAACATGAACACTCCAGATTGCTGAAAAAATTGTGAAATAGTACGGACAAGCTCCATTTTTATGGCTTGGGTCATCTCCCACACAAAACCTTGACATAAGGATTCTTATTGAGGATGTTAGAGAAGATTTGAGAGGACAAAAATCATAGATTTCATCTTCTCTTGGTAAGAGCTTCACTTTAACTTAGAAATTTTTTATTTCACCATTGATTTTTCCTACATTATGTAAAATCCAAAATTTGGGATTTTTGATGAAAAACCTTGAAGAAAACTCATCGTGAAAAGTTTCTTACCAAATAATCTTACTTAGGGAGCTAGATTTTTTGTTTAGTAATTTGTTTGGAATTTATTTGGATTTTCATATAATTTCCAATGGCTCCTCGAGTTAAGAGAGGAAGGCCACCCAAAGATTTTGATTCATGAAGATTTGTCAATTTCAAGGCCCAACATAGTTACAATACTCAAATGGAGACAAAAAGATTGATTCTAGAATTAGCTTTTGCAAAACCAAGTGGTGAGACCGAAAGGTTAATCCTCACCAAAAAATGGGAAATATTCNCAAAAGATTGATCCTAGAATTAGCTTTTGCAAAACCAAGTGGTGAGACCGAAAGGTTAATCCTCACCAAAAAATGGGAAATATTCTGCTACTTCACTGCAGTAACATTGCCCCCATGATTCGGGAGTTCTACGCTAACCTGACATTCACTACTGATCACCACATACTGGTTAAAAGTAAACATGTTTAGTTTACTGCTCAAAAGTTCAATGTTTTTTTATGGGTTGAGGAATGTATTTTTTGATGAGTATGTTGCATTTGTGGTGACTGATTCATCACTGGATGAAGTGCTTTCCTTTTTGATTGATGGAAGAGGAGAGTGAAGATTAAGAATAACAAGATAGTTAACTTTCATGCCTTCATGTTGACTAGCCTGTCAAAGGTATGACATCACTTTATTTCTGCTAGATTATTGCCAACGAATCATCTTGTTGATGTTATGAAAGATAGAGCTGCGTTGAACTATTTCATTCAAAACATGAAATAAATAGATGTTTGTGCACTTATATTTCATCATGCTCGAAGTATAATTGGTAGCTCTATAGCTACTGGTTTGGGATACCCTGCTCTGATTTTCACTTTATATGAACAATCAGGAGTAGAGTTCCATAGAAAAAAAAGAAAGACTAAAACCACAGAATCCTACTGGGAGGCATATGATTCAGAGAGTTGAATCATTTGTTGAATTTAGAGGGGGTAAGAAGGAATAAACCCTCTACATCAGCTGCAGGGGCATCTACTTCATGCCCTGCATATTTAGAAAACATTATGAACCCACTCATGATCCAACAAATGGACATAATTAATATTCAGGGTCAGTGGGAGAGATTGGAGCAAGAAATGCTTATAATGATGAATATCATCAGAGGAGAGTTCAACATGACATTGATTTTGAGAATTCCATGGTGACACATCTTAGGGGAGAGCCAAATGTGGAATTTCCTCCTTAGCCTAGGTTCACTCCCTATGCTCTTATTAGAGATGAAAATGAGGAAGAAGAAGAAGATGATGATGATTATGATGANATTTTATAAACTTGTGTTAGACTATTAGTTGCATTCCTAGTATAGTCTTCATGAAATTCTTTTGCATATGAATGTTTTAAATGTCCTTATTATGACAAATTACAATTCTTCTTGAAATGAATAGAGATTAAGAAATCTTAAATTTGATTACTAAGTTTTTTTAGACTTAGAATTTTAATCTAAGATATTAAAGGTTTTTCTTAAATTTTATTATTTTATTTATTAAACTAAAGCATAGAAGCTATAAGTAAATCTATATCCTAAGTCATATGCTTTTATGAAATAAAGTGTCACTTGAGGACAAGTAACATTTAGGTTTGGGGAATTTTAATACACCAAATAAATATATTGTTTTAAGTACATATTTTATGCTTATTTTTTGTAATATTACACTTTAAAGAAGGGTATTTTTATGTTTTTGTTGCAGGTATATCATTTTTAGGCATTTGGAGCAAATTTTGCAAAAAGAACTAAATTAGGAGCCAAAACAACCCATTTTGGAATTCTGGCGCAAAATGCGCCAGATTGGCGCACGATGCATCAAAGTCCACAGAGCTGGCACATGATGTGCTAGATTTGGCACATGATGTGCTAGATTTAGCGCATGATGCGCTGGAGAAAATTTTTTGCAGATTAAGGTGGTTTTGCATGAGTTTTGCACAAATTTTTATAGGGACATTTGTTATACACACCTCTTGAAGTGATTCAATGCATCTACACACTCTGGAAGATACTTTTATGAAGGGATATGTCTCTTGCATCAAATGACACATCTTTTGAATTCAAAAGAGTTGACTTTTGAAGGGAATTTTGGAGAGAATTTTTAATTCCTTTTGAAAAGAGGCAGCCCAAAATAAAAGAGTAAGACTTCTAGAGTTTAAGGAAAGCTAGAAGGGGAACGAAAAAGGCAAGAAAGTGGTGAAGTGAAAGGCAAGGAGCGGAGATTTTCTTCTAGGGTTGTAAGAGGAAAGGAAATGTGAGAGATTTTGTCTTCATTACACTTCTATACTAAGCTCATTACACTTCATTACACTTCATTAGTAGGTGGGGACATTATGGGGGAGCCCAAGAAGAGTTCCCATAGGATTGCTTGACCTTAGGGTTGACCATGGGTGTTGGTCTAGATCTAAGGTACTCACCTCACTCACAGTCACTCACAAATACAAACCCAAAATTTCTTGACTTTGATCCCTTAATCCTTTTGGAGACTCATGTTGATGGTCCCCTAAACCCATTCGCCCTAGGCTAGGGTTTAGCTAAGACCAGTAAATAGAGGACCCAAATGGGGCTTCCATTGGTCCATAGCTCATTTATGATGGTTAGCTCCCCAATTCTACCAAAAATACTCAACTTGGCCTTTTCCCACTAAACTCCCCCAAATTACCTAAGTACCCTTGAAACCCTAAATTTGGCCAAAATTCCTAAATTTATCCAAAATACCCAAATTTTTTAAAAAATCATTTCAAACCTTTTGAAAAAATCCAAATTACCCAAAATCACCACAAAATTACAAAATTACCAAAATGGCCCTGCTTAGCCAAAAATTTCAAAAATTCTGAAAAAATCCCTAAAATTTTCAAAACCTTCCAAATATTCCCAATTCCATTTTTCTTAACAACCACATAACCCAATTTGATCATTTTGATCATTTTGACCAAAACCCCCCAAATTACCTTTAAAGGTCCAATTTCCCTAAATTCACCTCAAATGTCCATCAATTTGGTCCCAATTTCCCTCAATTTCAATTTTAAACTCAAATCCACCTTCCATATGACCAATCTAAACCAAATCCAAGCTCAATTAGCCCATGCTTTGAGCCCAATTTTGATCTAAATCAAACCCCCCATTTTGGCCATATGACTTAATCTCACCAAATTGAACCTATAGCCTACTCAATTTGCCACNGCCATTTTGGCCATATGAGTTAATCTCACCAAATTGAACCTATAGCCTACTCAATTTGCCACAACTTATTTTTATAACTCTTAATAGCACTCCTACACATCAAACTTGGCCTTTAATTGGCCTTGGTGAAGCCTCAATTTCATTTAATTTAGATCTAAGTCCAAAAAGCCCCAATTTTGCCCTAAACTCGCAATGTCTCAAAATTCCACCAAACTGATTGCCTTAGCCACAAAATTAATACCAAAATTATGTTGAAAACTCTTCATGACATTCCTATTTACCATTCTGAACAATCAATTTGGACTTAGCCCAAGCCTAGCCCAATCTAGATCCAAGTCTAGCCTAACATGCCCAAAGTGACCAATATTCCAAAATCCCTCAAATTGAACCCCCAATTGAACTCAAAATCACTTCAATCCTTCACCAAAAATGTTCATTTCAATCATCTACACAATGTTGATCAATCAATGGGGCTCAAGGTCGTGTCTAGCCAAGCCAAAACCTAAGATTTAGCCAAATTGACCTACAAGGACCCCCTCACCAAAAGTTGACCCAATCTAGCAAAATTGGCCAACCCAAAACGACCACAGCCAAATTTCGGACTTTAATGAACAAGCTAAACTCCATGAAACCACTCAAATTATCCATGGACCAANTGGACCCCCTCACCAAAAGTTGACCCAATCTAGCAAAATTGGCCAACCCAAAACCACCACAGCCAAATTTCGGACTTTAATGAACAAGCTAAACTCCATGAAACCACTCAAATTATCCATGGACCAAAGGATCCCCAAATCAAGAGATCTACTTCCAAAAGTGCTTAAGCCTAAGGGATTTTTGCCAAAACTAAACACCTCCCAAATTAAAGGTTGTGACAGATTCCCCTAGCTCACATGACCTCCTAGCCACCTCCTCTAGCCTTATCGGTTGAACTAGTCACAAGAGGAGCCAAAACCGTGAGCCACCACCCAAAATTTAGACCAACTTCAAACCTTAAGGCCACCTCATCCCATTTTAATTTTAGAGCTTCTCTGACCTCCACATAAGCATCATTTTTACATCCCTCAATTGGCCCACAGAGCCACCCTAAGCCATTTTTATGAAACNCTCTAGCCTTATCGGCTGAACTAGTCATAAGAGGAGCCAAAACCGTGAGCCACCACCCAAAATTTAGACCAAATTCAAACCTTAAGGCCACCTCATCCCATTTTAATTTTAGAGCTTCTCTGCCCTCCACATAAGCATCATTTTTACATCCCTCAATTGGCCCACAGAGCCACCCTAAGCCATTTTTATGAAACCCCCGCCTCCATGGCCATTGAAGGTGTGCTAAAAATTTCTTAAGGATACCCTCTGAAATCACTCCCTGAGCTTACTTGGACCTCTACAGTGTAATCCAACCACTCCATTGCCCTAATTCCCCTTGCCGGAGTTTAATTTTTGAGCTCAAATCCTTGCCAGAGATAGGACTTTCTCCACCACACCTCCATAGTGCACCAAATCAAAATTAAACTCACCCACACCATCACCACACTGAACTAATNATCCACCACACCTCCACAGTGCACCAAATCAAAATTAAACTCACCCACACCATCACCACACTGAACTAATATACAACCCTATCAAATCCGCCTCATACAGGGCCTCTAAGGTAGATCAAGACTAACACCCAAATATGGCCTTGATCAAATTTGGGTCTAGACCTTTCACCATGACCAAAGGCTCAATCCTTAGCCTCCTTGGACCTTCACAAACATATCGAGCACCTCTGAATGAAGCTTACCTTCTCAGATCCAAGGTATTGAACTTCCCCTCCTCTCTAGCCTATTTTGATTCNTATAAAGCCCTATCAAATCCGCCTCATACAGGGCCTCTAAGATAGATCAAGACTAACACCCAAATATGGCCTTGATCAAATTTGGGTCTAGACCTTTCACCACGACCAAAGGCTCAATCCTTAGCCTCCTTGGACCTTCACAAACATATCGAGAACCTCTGAATGAAGCTTACCTTCTCAGATCCAAGGTATTGAACTTCCCCTCCTCTCTAGCCTATTTTGATTCTCTATTTAATTAGAATTAATTTAATTGCATGTTTACCATATTGATGTGTTCGTCAGACTTAGACGAGTCAATAGGATCAAACCCCACGAGATTTGAATGAGTCTAGAGGGAGATATTAAGGTTTTAGTGTGGACGATTCTTGGGTTAGCCTATTTAGGGACGATGATGGGGAGCCGTCCGATTGCGTGTTTATCTCGTTAACAAACGAGATCTAGCCGGAAGAACTCTAGTGTTTTAACCGCGGGTCACGTGGCATGCCAAGGTAGAAAGTGCAACTATTGGGAGCGTGTTGCATCGCCGTTCGGAGCTACCTAGAATGAGGTGGCGTCATGCATTTAAATCGATAAATAGGGAATTAAATCAATCAGAAAATGATCCCTAACTTCAAAAATTCATATCTTGGTGTAGAAAAATNATGCATGTTTACCATATTGATGTGTTCGTCAGACTTAGACGAGTCCATAGGATCAAACCCCAAGAGATTTGAATAAGTCTAGAGGGAGATATTCAGGTTTTAGTGTGGACGGTTCTTGGGTTAGCCTATTTAGGGACGATGATGGGGATCCGTCCGATTGCGTGTTTATCTTGTTAACAAACGAGATCTAGCCGGAAGAACTCTCGGTGTGTTAACCGCGGGTCACGTGGCATGCCAAGGTAGAAAGTGCAACTATTGGGAGCGTGTCGCATCGCCGTTCGGAGCTACCTAGAATGAGGTGGCGTCGTGCATTTAAATTGATAAATAGGGAATTAAATCAATCAGAAAATGATCCCTAACTTCAAAAATTCATATCTTGGTGTAGAAAAATCACAATAATAAAATAAAAATACCCACTTTCTCAATGAACAAAGGAGAATAATGTGGAAATAATTTGAAGTTTATGTGATGCTTATTTTATTTTTAATTAATTAAACACTATTTTGTGTCTTTTAATTCTTTATGCATGTAGACATTTCACCATGGCTTGAAATTATGGGATATTGTTGCCTCTATCTTAGGGAACATTCTCTGATTTTGCCAAAGTCTGATTAGATCTCTAGATATAGATCCATATTTTTCAAGTTTATGTTTATTATTTGCATAAATTAATTATAATAAATAGCATGTTGCTTAAAAAATTACAAGAAAAAATTGGAAGGTTTATTGTGGCCAGAGAATCCTTTGAAAAATATCTCATGAGTTAAGTCATTAAGAGTGCACCTAATTTTCCCAAACCATAAAATGCAAAGANACAAGAAAAAATTGGAAGGTTTATTGTGGCCAAAGAACCCTTTGAAAAATATCTCATGAGTTAAGTCATTAAGAGTGCACCTAATTTTCCCAAACCATAAAATGCAAAGAAAACTAATTTTGGGAAACACAAATATCTAAATGACTTAATTTTTTATCTCTACTAAGATTCAAAGTTCAGAGAACTCTCCACATAAATTTCAAAATATTTAGAGCTTATTTGATAACTCAAATTTTTTTCTAAGTTAAATGCCATTTTTAACACTAAAATGATTTTTAAAAATTAAAATATAACTCAAAAAAATTATAAAAATTAGTTTTTGGAGTTCTATATGATTAGATGAATTTTCTAAAAATAAATTTGAAATTAAAATAAAAATTCCATTTCTAAGCCCTTCTTCAACATTTAAATAATTAAAAAATGATAGAAATCACAAAAATAATAAAATTCATGGAAATGTTCTAAATGGTTTCCTAAGAACTTAGGAATAATTAGAATATTTTTCCTGATTTTCTAAGTGAATATATTGAATTTTGAAGCTTAAGATAATTTTTAAAGGCTAAAAATGGATATTCACTAAAATAACTCTAACAATTCAAAGAAAAAAAATGTGAAATTGGTTTCTCTAGGTTCCTTGACCTCAGAGATATTTAATAAAAACATAAAACTTACTTCTCCACATTTAAATTATTTTATAATTAATAAGTACTCTATAAATTGAAATAATTGTAATAATTAAAATAAAACCAAAAAAATCATGAAATTTGGTCTAAGTGTTCCTCTGGTCTAAGTATACCTCAAGTAAAAACTATTGCATATAAAGTGTAATTTGAAAAATCCTATTCTTGCATATAAATAAATATATAAATTAAATTAAAATTTGAAAACTCATATTTTCTCCTCTATTTCTTAATTGAACCATGAGTGAGGTGGGATGCAAATTTCAAAGTCATTTGAAAAAAAATTGATGATATATGAAGTATTAGAACCTTAGGGGCAAAAGTGTAATTTTAGAAATTTAGCCTTAATTAACATTTAGGCTTAACTTATGAAAGAGAAATGGGCAACATTTGATCTTAATTAACATATTTGGATAATTGAAACACAAGGGATTAATTGGTAGAAACCAATCTCACTTCTTCCAATTAAAGGATAAATTTGAAATTTCCTAGATGATTAAAATTTGGGAGTCTACCAAATTAACTGATCTTAGACTTAGGGGGATAGTTTTTGGTGCTAATAACTCACTAATTTAATACGCCTATCTGGTGTTCAAGTGACATTCAAATGTTTCGATGATGAATTATTATCAGTTAAAATTTAGTCTTTAAAAATGACTAAGACATCCACAAGGATCTTAAGGGCATTAGTAGTGACCTAAGCTAAATCAAATTTGATTAAATGAGGATTAGAAAATTGAATAAAAAATTGAACACCTTTGAAACACTACAAGCCCAAGTTAAAACCAAAATTGGTCAAGTGTCTTAATAACACTAACTTTCCCCTTTAAGGGTCTTCACCTACATAATTCTTAAATTGACTGATAAATAATAATTACCCTACTCATAGGGATAGTTGAAACATCAATGTTCATTGAGTATTGGAGATATTTACAGGATAAATTATTAAGCAACGTAATAAGTTTAAATGAGCTTTCTTTGTGAAATTAGATCAATAGTTGATGAATTGAAGGAAATTAACCTCGGGACTGAAGAGCAACCCCGACCTACATTTATAAGTTCTCTACTCAATGATGAATAATCCCTACAATTGATTAGATTGTTAACAGAATTCAAAAATTGTTTCACAGGGAGCTATGATGAAATGCCAAGACTGTTAGTAGAGGTTGCAGCTCATAAACTCGACATGTGTGGGTGTGTGTGTGTGTTTGTTTTAGTGAGTGGTGTGAGAGTGCGAATAAGGATAGGGAGAAAGAGAGATAAAGTCAAGGGCTTGGAAATTTTCTTCAAGGATTGTAAGAGGAGAGGGAAGATGACAAATTTCCTCTTCATTACATTTATAAGAGAGAATTGAGAGTGCTTGTAAGGAGAGAAAGGCTTAAAAAAAACTTATAGGGATTTGTTTAGGAAGGATTATGAGACAAGTTGTGATGTTTNCACAAGGATCTTAAGGGCATTAGTAGTGACCTAAGCTAAATCAAATTTGATTAAATGAGGATTAGAAAATTGAATAAAAAATTGAACACCTTTGAAACACTACAAGCCCAAGTTAAAACCAAAATTGGCCAAGTGTCTTAATAACACTAACTTTCCCTTTTAAGGGTCTTCACCTACATAATTCTTAAATTGACTGATAAATAATAATTACCCTACTCATAGGATAGTTGAAACATCAATGTTCATTCAGTATTGGAGATATTTACAGGATAAATTATTAAGCAACGTAATAAGTTTAAATGAGCTTTCTTTGTGAAATTAGATCAATAGTTGATGAATTGAAGGAAATTAACCTCGGGACTGAAGAGCAACCCCGACCTACATTTATAAGTTCTCTACTCAATGATGAATAATCCCTACAATTGATTAGATTGTTAACAGAATTCAAAAATTGTTTCACAGGGAGCTATGATGAAATGCCAAGACTGTTAGTAGAGGTTGCAGCTCATAAACTCGACATGTGTGGGTGTGTGTGTGTGTTTGTTTTAGTGAGTGGTGTGAGAGTGCGAATAAGGATAGGGAGAAAGAGAGATAAAGTCAAGGGCTTGGAAATTTTCTTCAAGGATTGTAAGAGGAGAGGGAAGATGACAAATTTCCTCTTCATTACATTTATAAGAGAGAATTGAGAGTGCTTGTAAGGAGAGAAAGGCTTAAAAAAAACTTATAGGGATTTGTTTAGGAAGGATTATGAGACAAGTTGTGATGTTTATTTCTTTTTTTTGTAAACTTATTTTTATATATGAAATCTATATTTTGTCATATTCTTCTCATGAATTTTGAGTAGTCTACCTTTTACTTCTCCCTTCTTTGAGATATGGTTTTATGAAGAATTGATTTTATCTATGCGGCTTTAAATGTCAATAATTTGTGATGTTTTGAACTCCAATCTTCATTTACTTCTTGATTCCAATTAAAATGTTAAAATGTTTCGAGAAACATATGTTCCGAAAGGGCCATGATTTCTACAACATGGGGAGAATCACATTTAATTTCATGGGAGAGTATTTCATCAATGGAGTTGGGTGCAAATAAATGGGGAAACATACTTTGTTGGATGCAGAATTAGAGATTTTAAGTTGACAGATTAAAATCCCCAATTTAGTCCAGTTGATGGGAAACTAATGCGAGATCGTTAGCCCTCATGTGATGGAGTAGTGGGAACTCTGGAGTGGCAGTTGGTGTCCTCTCAGCCTAACCATGGAATTAGGGACCAAGNGGGAAACTAATGCGAGATCGTTAGTTCTCAGGTGATGGAGTAGTGGGAACTCTGGAGTGGCAGTTGGTGTCCTCTCAGCCTAACCATGGAATTAGGGACCAAGCTCTGGATTAGTCAATGCTCTTTATGCACTTGGAAGAGGATAAATAATAGGATTGCTTGTATTTGGCATAAAATAATTTTTATATTTTCAAATGATTTTAATTACTTCACTAACCATTTACTTATTGTAAAGGGGAATGACGCATTCTTAAATTTAAACTCTTCATCACAAAAACTTTTTTAGTCTTAGTAAATTTAACTTTGAAGTTTAGAATTTATTTTTATAACCTTAGTTCTTTTAGTTACATTTCTGTTTGCATTCATTAAACCCATTTTAACTTGTCTTTCTTACTTTAATTGTTATAGTTTGAATTTTGTGATTTAGATTATTATCATAAGAATTTCCATATTCCAAACTAAGAATTGATAGTAGTAGACTAGAATTAGTAGAAGGGATTTCTTACTTTGCTTCTCTGTAGGATCGATATTAGAGTTTTTAAGTAAAGTTTTATATTACTTGAAGCGATACGTGCACTTGCGTAGAACTCCTAGTGTGTGAACTACTTTATATATTTTATATAACATTTCAATTTTTTACATTAAATACTTAATATAAATTTGGTCAAGATTTTGGCCNAGATTTCTTACTTTGCTTCTCTGTAGGATTGATATTAGGGTTTTTAAGTAAAGTCTTATATTACTTGAAGCGACACGTGCACTTGCATAGAACTCCTAGTGTGTGAACTATTTTATATATTTTATATAACATTTCAATTTTTTACATTAAATACTTAATATAAATTTGGTCAAGATTTTGGCCATATTTTTCAAAACTAAATTACTACATAATTTTGGGACAGATCAAGTTTTTGGCACTGTACCAGGAATTTAAATTTACTCAAAACACGCAGGAAAATAACACACTCCAAGGGCACATAAAGTTTTTGGCGTCGTTCCCAAGGAAGCTTCATTAAGAACATTAGGAGAATTTTAGTTAAATTTGTAAGACTTAGATTTAGAATTTATACTATTATTATATAGTGTGTTTATTTTAAAGAAAACCCAAAATACCAAAAGTATTTTTGATATATGTCTTATTAGTTAAGTCTTTAGATTTGTATGTGTAGTTCAGGAGCTGCAGGCCTTGAATTTCACAATTCAGATTTGGAGAGAACTTTTGGGAGAGATATGAAAAGACTCCATGAATTTAATGTAAAAATGGCAGATCAACAATATAATGAATATTCAAATTTGGATTATAATGCTAGTAGCTTTGAAAAAGTAAACCACAAGAGAGTGGAAAATGTTCAAGTAGATATGCTTACATTGTTAATTTCTCAGGTTGCAGATATTGAGAGGAAATTAGATCAATACATAGAAAGATANTTGAAAAGACTCCGTGAATTTAATGTAAAAATGACAGATCAAAAATATAATGAATATTCAAATTTGGATTATAAAGCTAGTAGCTTTGAAAAAGTAAACCACAAGAGAGTGGAAAATGTTCAAGAAGATATGCTTACATTGTTAATTTCTCAGGTTGCAGATATTGAGAGGAAATTAGATCAATACATAGAAAGATATCCTCAAGGAACCCCAGTTATCAAGGAAAATCTATTTAGACAATTGATTGAGCCTAACCATTTTGAAACTAACAATGAGATACATAATCTTTATTCTGATTATTACAATCCAAGTTAGGAATATAATTTAAATTTTAACAGGAATAATAATTTAGNCACAATTTTCAGTTTTGTTTGATTTAGTGCTCTTGAGAGTTATGATTGTTAGTAATATGTTGTGTTTGCTTTAATGTGGATTGATTAGTTTGCTTGATGATTGGTGGATTGTGGTTTGATTTCATTTTTGTGTTTCATGAGGGAGATGATTCCTTAACTTCTTATTATGGCTAGACTTATATATTCTCTTATAGTTGTTGTATTGATGAGTCCGCTACGACTCGGGTCTCACCCAGAATTGAGTTTTACAAAGGATATCACAAACTTTAACAGTGACAATTCCATCTCAATTTTCTTACTTCTTTCCTCTCACTTTGTTTTCATTTGATAGGAGTATCTAATATACTTGATAAGTAACATGTGAATGATTTCCACTATTCGTATAACTGTTAGAGGTGCTTAATTATTGGGATATGGTGATGACTGAGGTTGGTGCTCGAGAACCAATATATCAAGGATAATCTTATCCTTGGGATTAGAATCTATGAAATCATTTATAAGTGCCCAATATATCTGTGTAGTGATTCTGTTAGAAATTGGAAGTTAGTGAGATGCAATGAGTCGAAGGAAGAATTGACCTCATTTATCAAGTGTGTTTGTGTTTGTGTTACAATAATATAACGATTTGGAGAACACATAAATATATATTTCTATGCTAATACTTATTATTCCTATTAGAATTTTCTTTCCATTTTATCAAGCAAGTTTTGGTTTAGACTTACTTTTTATTGCATATTGTTCTTCCCTGATGAATACGATAGATGTTTGTGATAGATGGAATTTCTGAACTGTTTTTCTTTCTGCTTATATTTTCTTTATTGAATGTTATAGATGTAAAAATCAAGTTTGGGCATAGGAAGAAAAATAAATTTGAATGTTAGTATACTTCCTTTTTAATTAATATTATTGCAAGCAATTTTCTTTCTCCTGTAGTCATTCTATCCTGATTATGCCCAAATATTAATTTGATAGAAAGTTATAGTAGTTAGTAGATTTAACTTTTACTTTTTCTTCCTACTACATTTTATGGAATTAAATGTAAAATATTTAAACATTCAAGTTTTGGGAAAAGAAAATTTTCTTTTAAAAAGAAGTAAACTAAATTTTATTTGTCCTCAATTAACTATATTTTTAAANATTTAGTATACTTCCTTTTTAATTAATATTATTGCAAGCATGTTTTAGGCTAGATTTTCTTTCTCCTGTAGTCATTCTATCCTAATTATGCCCAAATATTAATTTGATAGAAAGTTATAGTTGTTAGTAGATTTAACTTTTACTTTTTCTTCCTACTACATTTTATGGAATTAAATGTAAAATATTTAAACATTCAAGTTTTGGGAAAATAAAATTTTCTTTTAAAAGGAAGTAAACTAAATGTTATTTGTCCTCAATTAACTATATTTTAAAAATTAATTTAACATGAACTTGGATATTAGAGTTTAACTTTAAATGACTATATTTATGTTTGTACATGTTATGGTAAATTTAGGAAAAAGTTTTTAATAACAAAGGTCAATTCTAAAGTAAAAGATATTTGGTATGACAGTATAAGACTATGTTTTTTTTTTATTTAAAGTAAAGAAAATTGAATTTTTAAAGTATTAGAAATGTTAGAGTTTCATTTAAGCAGAAAAGAATGAAACTTTATGAAAAATTATAAACTAATATGAATTTATAAAGTGAAGAAAGGTAAGGAGTTTTAACTTTAAGAAGTAGTGAAGTTCAAAATTATTAAAAGCTCTCCAGATATAGTAATCCTTACTTGAAAAAGAAAAAGAAAAAAGAAAAAAAGAATGTGAGGAGAAGTTTGAGGAGAAGCCTAATAAGAAATTTGCTTCNTAGTTTTAACTTTAAGAAGTAGTGAAGTTCAAAATTATTAAAAGCTATCCAGATATAGTAATCCTTACTTGAAAAAGAAAAAGAAAAGAAAGGATTGAAAAAATCCTGAATAAAAAAAAGAAGAAAAGAAAAAGAAAAAAGAAAAAAAGAATGTGAGGAGAAGTTTGAGGAGAAGCCTAATAAGAAATTTGCTTCACTTAAATCAACTTGAGAAAAAGCTTTGCTACATTTTCTAAACTTGTATTGAAGTATTAGTAGCATTACTAGTAATGTTTAAATGAATTTCTTTTCATATGAATGTTTTAAGTATCCTTTATATGACAAATTGCAATTCATCTTCAAATGAATAGAGATTCAGAAATCTTAAATTTGAATACTAAGTATTCTTAGACATAGATTTTGAATAAAAGTTATTAAAGATTTTTCTTAAATTATACTAATTTATTTATTAAACTAAAGTATAGAAGTTTATAAGTTAATCTCTATCCAATGTCATATTTTTATGTAGTAAAAGAGTTACTTGAGAACAAGTAATGTTTAAGTTTGGGGGCGTTGACACGCCTAAAAATTCCCGACTTTTTCATAAATATTTTATGCTCAATTTTAATGGTTTTTAATGATATTTCACTTTAGAGGAAGGTATTTTGCATATTTTTTGTTTTAGGTAAGAGAAATGATATATATCCGAATGCAAGTATAAATTGCCCCAAAAAAATCCAATCCCCAAACATAAAAAATTTCAAATTCCAAACTAATTTTTTGTGACATTTCATTTTTTTATGAAATATTACCTACTGATTGACATATACATTAACATTTCTAAATAGAATAGGCCAATAAAATCCAGGCTGTAAAATTTCTTGTGCAATTCTTTCAATTCCAAAATGACCCCTGAATTCAGAATCATGCCATTTTTGAATAATTTCTTCAATTTCTTCATAAGGTACACAACTTCAAATAACTAAATCTTTACATTTTTTATATAAATATGGGTAATCCCAAAAGCAAAATTTTTCATCATAAATAACTTTCCTCTCTTGTTGCTTTGTCAATCCATATGTTAAACACCACTAACAATGTAATTCACNTTTTTTTGTGCAATTCTTTCAATTCCAAAATGACCCCTGAATTCAAAATCATGCCATTTTTGAATAATTTCTTCAATTTCTTCATAAGGTACACAAATTCAAATAACTAAATCTTTACATTTTTTATATAAATATGGGTAATCCCAAAAGCAAAATTTTGCATCATAAATAACTTTCCTCTCTTGTTGCTTTGTCAATCCATATGTTAAACACCACTAACAATGTAATTCACATTATCAACATAACATGATATTTTTCATTCTTTAACAATATACAGTTATTCATTAGGAAATGTTTTGTTAATTTCTTTTTCAAGATAAAATTTTTCTTCCTATTCTAGCTTAGATAAATGATCAGCTATTTGATTATCAGATCCCTTCTTATCTACTACCATAAATTCAAATTCTAGCATTAAAAGTATCCATCTATTTAATCTTGATTTCTCATCCTTCTTTTGCATCACATATTTTATAGCAGAGTGGCCTGTATGCACAACATTTTTAGCTCCAATCAGATATGACCTAAACTTATCAAAAGCATAAAAAGTTGCTAATAACTCTTTCTCAATAGTGGCATAATTTATTTGAGCATCATTTAAAGTTTTACTAGCATAATATATAACTTAAAATATTTTGTCATATCTCTGCCCTAAAACAACTCCAATTGCATAATCACTTGCATCAAACATTAGCTCAAATGATTTTTCCTAATCAAGTGAAGCTATTATAAGGGCAGTGAGTAATTTTTCCTTTAATAATTCAAAGGCATTAAGCCACTCTTAGTTAAAATCAAATTTTGCATCTTTTTCTAAAAGTTGGCATAACGACATAGTCATTTTTGAAAAATCTTTTATGTACCGCCCGTAAAAATGAGCATGTCTTAAAAAACTTCTAACCCATAACAACATACTAGGAGGAGGTAATTTAGCTATAACTTAAATTTTTTTCGGATCCACTTTCATGTTATTTTCATGAATTTTATGTCCAAGTACAATTCCTACTGCAACCATAAGTTGACATTTTTCCTAATTCAAAACTAAATTTGTCTTCTTACATCATTCTAAAACTTTCTTTAAATGATTTAGACAAAATTTAAATGAAGTTCTAAACACAAACACTAATCCATAAAATCTTCTATTTTTTCTTCAATTAAATCACTAAAAATGGACATGATATAGTGATGAAATATTACTGGTGCATTACATAAACCAAAGTACTATCAACTAAAAAAATTTTTTTTGTAAGGACTAGTGAATGTTGTCTTTTATTGATCCTTAGGAGCAATAGGAATTTGATGATAGCTGGTATATCCATACAAAAAGAATAAATATTTGTGCCCAGCTATCCAACATTTTGTCTAGAAAAGGTAAAGCAAAGTGATATTTCCTAGTGGTAGAATTTAATGTTCTATAATCAATACAGATTCGCCAACCAGTGACTTGTTGTGTTGGTGTTAATTCATTTTTCTCATTCATAACAACAATTACACCCTCTAATTTGGTAATATATTGAATTGGAATTACCCAAGAACTGTCTAAAATAGGATATATTATCCCAGCATCTAACCATTTTAAAATTTTTTTCTTACCAACTTCTTTCATCATAGAGTTTAAGCTCTTTTAAGGAACAACATTTAGTTCATGATGTTCTTCCAATAAAATTTTGTGCATACAAATCAATGGACTAATTCCTTTAATATCAGTTAATGTCCATCCAAAGGCTTTATTGTATTTTCTTAAAGTTTCCAACAACTTTTGTTCTTGTAATTCAGTTAACTCTAAGGATACTATAATGGGTAATATTGATAAATATCCTAAAATGTCATATTTTAAATGTGTAGGAAGTATTTTCATTTCTAGCTCAGGAGGTTTCACAATCGAAGGAATAAAATTTTTATTATTATTTATAGTATCTAAAGCACAAATCATTCCTGAACATAATCCAATTCTTCATTACTCAGTTCACTGAATTCATCTTGAATTACATCCTCATCTTCATGCTTCGAATGTTCTTCAGATTTCTTTTCAAATATATCTATGAAATATTCATTGCTTAAATAATCATTAATTTTCATTTTGAAGCATTCATCATCTCTTCCTTTCGCTGGATATATCATTGATTTTAATATATTAAATGCAACTTCTTGATCACTGACTCTCCTTTTCTATACATCTATCAATGCTCTTTTAGTGGTAAGAAAAGGTCTCCCTAAAATGATAGAGATTTCTTTGACTTCCTCTATATCTAACACAATAAAGTCCACAAGAAAGATAAATTTATCAACTTTTACCAATACAGCTTATGTAACTTCTTCAATAATGGCAATCAAACAATCACCTAAATGAAGAGTTACAGTAGTAAGGGAAATTTCTCCTATACCCAACCTTCTGAAAATCGATATAGACAAGAGATTAATACTGGCTCCTAAATCACATAAGACTTTTTCCAAAAAATATTTCACCAATAACAAAAGATATAGTAAAATTACCAGGATCTTTAAGTTTTTCAGGAAGTTTTTTCTGAATTATTGTGCTACACTCTTCAATTAGTGCAATAGTCTTGTTATCTATAAGCTTCTTTTTTTTATTAATTATATCCTTCATAAACTTTACAAAGCTTGGCATTTATTTCAGGGCTTCAACAAATGGAATNATTAATTATATCCTTCATAAACTTTACAAAGCTTGGCATTTATTTCAGGGCTTCAACAAATGGAATGTTTATAATTAATTTCCTTAATATTTCTAAAAGCTTAGTAAATTATTTATCCTTATTTTGATATTTCAATCTTTGAGGAAATGGAGGTCGTGGCCTTTCTACACTAATTTTCATTGGTTTAATAGGATATTCTGAATCAAGATGAAAATATTTGCTAGACTTTTCATTTTTCACCCCTTCTTTCTTAACTTCAATCTCTTTTTAAACTTTTATTTTCAATTCTCTCCCACGTCTCAGTTGAATAGCCTTAATTTTCTCTTTATTTTAATTGTTATGATTAACTTCAACATTACTAAGAAAATTTTCTGGAGGTCTATTTCTAAGTGCAGTAGCAATATGTCAAAATTGATTTTTAATGTTTTTAATTGCAGCTCCTTGAATTTATATTTGATTACCCATTTGCAATATTAATTCTTCCATTGATAATTTCTTCTCCTTGATTTGTGAATTACTATTAAAACCTGGAGGATAATAAGGTTTATAGTTATTATTTCTCTGGTTGTTTGAATTTCCTAATGGGTTCATAGGATTGTTCCCCCATTAAAAATTTACAACATTAGAGTTATTATAATTACAAATTAAACTAGGGTGATTTTTCCAACCAGGATTATAATAATTAGAATAGGGATTATTAGTTTAATAATTTATTGCATCTTACTTTTCATATGATGATTTAGAATCTATCATTTTTCACAATGAGTTTTCCTCAAGCACAGGAGGCGTTTGNCACAAATTAAACTAGGGTGATTTTTCCAACCAGAATTATAATAATTAGAATAGGGATTATTAGTTTAATAATTTATTGCATTTTACTTTTCATATGATGATTTAGAATCTATCATTTTTCACAATGAGTTTTCCTCAAGCACAGGAGGCGTTTGAGAATAAGTCATTCCATATTGATCTATCTTCTTTGATATACAATAATTCGAGATGCCAAAATAGATAGTGCATCAGAGTCATGAACACTAGCTACTCTTTTTGGTGTTACCCTTTTAGTGGGCCAGTGAAAATTATTTATAGTCATCTCTTCAGTTAAGGAATATGCTTCATAGAATGATTTTATATTAATGATCTACAATTAGCAGCGTCAATAATAGATCTTTGAGATCTAACTAATCCATTATAAAAATTCTGAATTATTAACCAATATGGTAACTCATGGTGTGACACTTCCTAAGGAGATTTTTAAATCATTCAAAAGTTTCATATATTGATTCTTCTTTAAATTGACAAAAAGATACGATATCATTTCTAAGCTTAGCAGTTTTCTTATGGTGGTAATTATTTAGATAAAAATTTTAGTGATTATTCTCCCCAAGTTCTGATAGATCTAGATGCTAAAAAGTTTAACCATATATTAGCTTTATTCGTTAATGAAAAAAAATTCTAATTCTGACGGTGTCATTTGACACTCCATCATATTTAACTGTAGCACAGAATACTAGTAACTAGCAAGATGTAAGTTATGCTCTTAAATCGGTGTTCCCCTAAACTGATCATTTTGTACCATTTCAAAAATAACAAATTTACGCTCAAATGAATTAGTAGCTATATCAGGATTTTGGATACTCAAGTGAATTTCATCTACTGTAGGGTTAGCATAATCTCTTAAAGTTCTATATTGATGTTCTTTTTCAAAACCTTGATTATTTAAATTGTTGGACATTTTGTTTAAATTATCAAATTTTTTTTTTGTTTTTAAATTTTTTTAATTATTCTTTCTAACTCTTAGTCGTAAGGTACTAAACCATCGGCTCCTAAAAAATGCATAAACAAACACAATAAGCAATTAAGATAAGTAAACACAAAAAAATATAAAAATATTTNAACTGTAGGGTTAGCATAATCTCTTAAAGTTCTATATTGATGTTCTTTTTCAAAACATTGATTATTTAAATTGTTGGACATTTTGTTTAAATTATCAATTTTTTTTTTGTTTTTAAATTTTTTTAATTATTCTTTCTAACTCTGAGTCGTAAGGTACTAAACCATCGACTCCTAAAAAATGCATAAACAAACACAATAAGCAATTAAGATAAGTAAACACAAAAAAATATAAAAATATTTATTATACTACGATTTTTATTAATATAAGTTTTGCAGTTCAATCAAAGTCTTCAAAATTATAAAGTAATTAACCGTTACCTCCCCGACAACGGTGCTAAAAACTTGATGCAACAAAATTAAAATTTGATGGGCGACGGCTTTGTGTATGTGCTATAAATGTCTTTCAACACTACAACACACACAACAGTTAAATAAGGAAATATGCAGATNTCGTTACCTCCCCGACAACGGTGCTAAAAACTTGATGCAGCAAAATTAAAATTTGATGGGCGACGACTTTGTGTATGTGCTATAAATGTCTTTCAACACTACAACACACACAACAGTTAAATAAGGAAATATGCAGATCAATCACAAAAATAGAGTCGGCACTTTTTTGGTTGTGGAGTTGCCCATTAGAAGCT
>JXCR01036450.1:42314-52933 GCA_002079205.1 Phalaenopsis hybrid cultivar
AGAGAAGTGGAAATTCTTATGGTAATAACGTAAAACACAATAATCAAACTATAAAGACTTAAGTAAGAAAAACAGGTCAAAAGTAAGTTTAACGTATGATAATGGAAATGTAACTAAAAGAAATAAGTTAACTAAACTATTTTTTAAACTTAAAAGTTAAATTTACTAAGACTAAAAGAAGTTTTGTGATTAAGAGTTAAAATTTAAGAAAGCATGCTTCTCCTTTACATTTATTTTATGGTTGGTGGAGCAATAAAAATTTTATGAAATTGTATTGTGTCAAATAAGAGCAATCCTTTTCTTTACGCTCTGTTGAGTGCATAAAGAACCTTAGCTAATCTAGAGTATGGTTCATAAATCCGTGGTCAGACTAGGAGGATACTGACTCTCACTCTAAAGCTCACATTTCCCCATGCCTGAGGGTTAACATATTGCTTTTGTTTCCAAACAACTAGACCGAATGGGGGAATTTATTCTCTCATCCTAAAACTCCAATTCTACGTCCATCAAAGTAAATTTCCTTATTTATTTACACTCAAACCTATGGACTACATGTTGACCTCACTTTTGGTTGAGGTTTAGTTTTTCCTCTTTAGTAGCCTAAGGTTTAGCCATAGACTTTCCTATTGACTATTCATAGAAAACTATATATGGAGCCTCCACCATTACAAATTCTACCACCTTCTTTACTCAACTTGAAGTTCCACTTATTGATCCTAACCTCTAGCACTTAGTAAGTGGCGTCACTATGAGGGAAACTCAAGATGAGTCACCCTTAGGACTGCTGGACCTTAGGGTTAACCCTGGGTGTTGGTCTNAAGAAACTATGGAATGCTAAAAGTCGAACTCCCAACACAAAAGAGGGTCTCAAATTTGGTACAGTCAGACCAGTCAATGATTCTGAATTTTGCATGGTTGTTACTAGTGAGACAGATAAGGATTGCCTTGATGTAGAAGATGAATCTACCGATCAGTTAATAGAGGATGCTCCACCAGAATTTGAGGAGGAAAATAAATCTACTGTTGATGAATTGAAAGAGATTAACCTCAGGACTGAAGAATGACCCCAGCCTACATTTATAAGTTCTCTACTGAATGACGAAGAATCTGCAAAATTGATCAAATTATTAGCAGAATTCAAAGATTGCTTCGCATGGAGCTACGATGAAATGTTAGGACTGTCAGCAGAGGTTACAATCCATAAACTTGGGGTGGACAAAAATATAACCACAGCAAAACAAACTCCCTAGAGAATGCACCTCGAAATAGAACAACAAGTCATCACCGAGGTGAAGAAATTGATAGACGCCAACTTTATTAAAGAGGAGCAGTACCCCATATGCTTGGCTAATATTGTACCTGTTAAGAAGAAAAATGGACAGATCCGTGTTTGTGTCGACTTCAGAAATTTGAACAAGACATGTCCAAAAGACGAATTTCCACTACCTATACCAAAGATGATGGTGGATATCGCTTCAACAAATGAAATTTTCTCATTCATGGACGGATCGTCGGGATACAACCAAATCAAGATGGCTCCCGGGGATGTAGCACTTACAGCCTTCAGAACACCGATTGAAATTTTCTGCTACACAGTGATGTCGTTTGGCCTAAAGAGCGTTGGAGCAAAATATCAATGTGCAATAATGAAGATTTTTGTCGACCTCATTCACAACCAAGTAGAATGCTACGTGGATGATTTGGTCATCAAAAGTAAATAGAAAATAGACTATTTGTATGATTTGAGGATCGTGTTTGAATGGTTACGACGATATGACCTTAAAATGAATCCCTTAAAGTGTGCCTTTGGCGTTACCTCCGGGAAATTTCTGGCATTCATTGTCCATCATCGTGGAATCGAGATCGACCTAGATAAAATTAAAGCTTTCTTGGAAATGCCTCCTCCTAAATCCTTGAAATAACTACGTTCCGTCCAAGGGAAGTTGACATATTTGAGACACTTTATTTCTAATCTCTCAATAGGTGTCAGCCTTTCTTAGCATTAATTAAAAAGGATGCCAGATTTATTTGGGAAGAGAAATGCCAGCGGGCCTTTGAGGACGTTAAAAAATATTTAATGACACTATCTATCTTGGCAGCCCCTATTCCAGGGAAACCGTTGATACTTTATACCGCGGTTTTAGATGACTCTCTCGAAGCCCTCTTAGCCCAAGTCAATGATGAGGGTAAAGAAATTGCGCTCTACTACTTGAGTCATCACCTAATACTGACAGAGATAAGGTATCCACCTATTGGGAAGCATTGTCTGGGTTTAATTTTCGCAGCCCAAAAGCTTAGACATTACATGCTTTCTCATAAGATTACCCTGATCTCGAAAGTTAATCCATCGCAATATCTGATGACCCGACCAACACTCTCCGGACGTCTAGCAAGATGGTCAATGATCTTATTGCAATTTGATATAACTTTTGTTCCCTTCCGTGCTATAAAGGGACAGATACTAGCAGACTTTCTCGCTACGCATCCAATGTCAGCTGGGTCCTCTCTTAACGACGAATTACCTGACGAGTGAATATTATAAATAGAATTATCCGGTGCGCAACACTGGAAGATGTACTTCGATGGCGCTTCGTCAGCCAGAAAAGACAAAGGATAAGACACAATTGTACCAGGCAAAGCAGGAATTGGTTTGATCTTTATGACACCAGATAAGGGTATGATGAGGTTCTCATACTACTTGACAGAGCTGTGCACCAACAATGAAGCAGAATATGAAGATTTAATCACCGGGTTAGAAGTGGCAATGTCAACGGATATAACAAACATTGCAATTAATGGCGACTCCCAACTCGTCATCCAGCAAGTCGCCGGACAAAACAAAATTTTAAAACCAAGATTAGCAGAATATCATCAATACATGTTGAAGCTCCTAGAGAAGATTCCTGATGTATCTTTCTACCAGATTCCTAGGGAGATAATGCCCATGCCGACGCTTTAGTAAAACTCGCTAAGGAAATGACGTGTCCCCCAGAGGATTCCATTGAAGTCACAGTGCAAGGAAGACGAGTCTTGTCTCAGCTCAACTTTGAAACTCTACACAAGCTTGGAAAAGAAGAAACAATAAATACAATTGCAGACATCAACAAAGATTGGCGCAAGCCATTAATAGAATATTTGCATACTGAAAAGCTGCCAAAAGACAAGTCTGAGGCGCACCACATCACAAGAAAGGCTATGTCTTACACTCTGATGGGAAATGTTCACTAAAGAAGATCATTCAACCAGATGTGGCTATGGTGTTTGAGCAGAGCCGAAGCACAGAATATTGTCAAAGAGGTACATGTCGGATTGTGTGGCGCTCACCAGTCAGGGCCAAAAATGAAGATGAAGATCAAAAGACTTGGGTATTATTGGCAAGCAATGATGTTTGATTGCATGGATACAACTAGAAGATGTCACCAATGCCAAGTGCATGGGGTGGTCTTACACCAGCCTCCAAATATGCTACACCCAACTGTTTCCTCGTGGCCATTCGAGTGTTGGGGCACGTACATAATAGGTCCAATAGACCTTCCATCTTCAGAGGACATAGGTTTATACTTGCCGCTACAAATTACTTCTCCAAATGGGTAGAGGCAGTACCGTTACGTGAGGTTACGACACAGCACGTCCTTCAATTTTTTAAAAGCCAAATTGTTTACCGTTTCAGAGTACCGCGAAGAATAATTTCCAATAATGGGATAGCTTTTAGAAGTACAAAGATCAACAATTTCATCAAAAGATATGAGATAGATTGGAAATACTCTACGATTTACTATCCCAAAGCAAATTGTCTGGCTGAGGCTTTCAACAAAACACTGATACAAATTTTGAAGAAAACACTAGATGAAAGAAAAAGGGATTGACACAAAAAACTATTAGAAGCCTTATGGGCCTACCGGATGACTTTCAGGACTCCCACTCAGCTTATATGCTCGTGTATGGGTCCGAGGCCGTACTACCACTAGAAATCCAGACACCATCTCTCAAACTCGCCGTTGCCAACCAACTCACAACGGAAGAAAGCACAAAACTCAAACTTGAAGAACTGGAGAGTCTCGAGGGAAAATGACTAGAAGCACAACATCATTTGGAGCTTTATCAGACAAAGATGGTACAAGCCCATGACAAATTGGTCAGCCCAAGGACATTCAAAGTTGGTGACCTCATACTTGTGCTCAAAGGCCTATTTTTACACACCGCAAAATAGGTTGAAAATTCAAGCCAACTTGGGAGGGACCATTTGTCATTGAAAAGGTCTATACAGGAGGAGCCTACCAGTTAGCGGACTTCCAGGGCAAAAGACCCATGTTACCAATAAACAGACGATATCTAAGAACTTATTACGCAACCTGATGCCGCTTGCCTTTGTTTGCTTTGAAACTTTGAAACTTTGATTGTTTTGGGGTTATATGTGTGGCCAAATATCTATGACCGGGTCCAAATTTTGTAATTAACCTCAATATAATGAAAATTTTGAGAAAGGAATTTTAAACTTTTGAGTATAATGTTCCACTAAATTAAACAAAACTCATACATAAAATAAAAAATTCATTTCACCAAAATAAACTGAAATTTCCTTTAATAAATACTTTATTTTGTTCTTGTTCATGAAAAGTTCCGGCCCACTGACGTTTTTCCTATCGTCTACAGAAAAATGCGGGACAGAGGCTGATCTTTGCTTTCCAGGATGGCTGGACCCTCACACTAAATGAGGAAATGGTGCCGCAGGGCGGTACCATAAACTTCAACATGGATTTTAACCAGGTTGACATGGACTACGAAGGTCCTCTCATGGACGTAGTCAGCTGCAAAGAGAAAGAGGGATTGCCTTCACTACTGAGAGTGACCGCTAAAGATAATGTATCACATAAAGGCAATAACGTGATAACAGAGCAAGATCCGATAGAAAGGCCCAGCTTTCTGTCCTCCGTGGTACCTACACCAGTCAGGGGCCTAGTAGCCGCCAATAACGAACGATTGCCAAGTACTTTGCTTCGCAGGATGCAACACAGGAATGCCAGCCGCAAAAAGCAGAGAGCTTTTCTATGACAAGAACACAGACATCAAAGAGAGACAAACAACTTGCTCACCCCTATTCTTGAGGGGCGCATTTATGATCCAGACCTGAAAGAAACTTCTACTAGCCTACCCACCACGGATGAAGAACCAGGGTTTGTGACTGAGTCATATACACTTTCAATTTCAGATGTCTTATGCAAGGGTTGCCCGACGTGCAATGTTGAAATACTGGCCGGGACATCAACCATAGATGCGTTTGTAGAATGCTCAGATTGCAATGTTCTACATTTATAGTATTTCAGTACATTGGAAGAGTATACTTCAAGCACCAATGGGTCTCAGACTTCAGATTTTATGATGGATGAGCCATATGTCCCATTGGGGAAAGATCAATATGTACCATGGAGCCCAGGGTCATCCATCCCGCTAAAGGCCGAGTCTCATGTTCCAGATCAACCAGCGTCAGTTTGGGTTCCTGCCAATGCTCGAAGGAAGGAATGCCCGCGACAGCTGCCAACCCCTGGTATGATAGAGTACTACAAGATAAATAAAGTAAATAAAAGAGAATTTGAGTTTTATGAAGAAGTTCAGGGAAAGTTTATCAACATACTGGAAGGACTGGAGCTATATTCCAGGGTTTTCTCCGAAAGTGATGAAAGAAGCATTCTGGATTGTATCTTTGATTTAAGAGATAGAGGCCGAGCGGGCCTTCTCATGGAAAGAACATATTCTGAGCCAAAGAAATGGATGAGAGGAAAAGGAAGAACCACCATCCAGTGCGGCTGTTGTTACAACTTCACAAATGACAGACAGGGGAATCCACCTGGGATCCTCAGACACGATCAAGTAGATCTGCTACCGCCAATGATAAAGTGGATGATCAAAAGAATGGTCAAATGGAATATTCTAACTGCCACGTGCATTCCCAATAGTTGTATTATCAATATCTATGAAGAGGGTGATTGCATTCCTCCACACATTAATCATCATGATTTTGTGAGGCCCTTCTACACGATCTCATTTATGAGCAAGAGCAATATTTTATTTGGGAAAGAAATCGGTGTCGTCGGCCCTGGTGAGTTCAGAGGTTCTGTTGAGATTCCTCTACCAGTCAGTTCAGTACTTGTTCTTAAAGGAAACGGTGCAGACGTTGCCAAACATTGCATTCCAGGGGTACGACACTGTAGGGTGTCTTTGACCTTCCATAGGATGGACGACAGCAAAGCACCATACATATTTCAGCCAGACACAAAACTAGAAGAACTGCTACCATACAAGCTATGAGAGGGTTCTACCTCTAAGTACATGCGAAGGGGACACTTGTCCTGGAGCATGGCTTAAAAGGTCTACTCGATCAGGAGCTCATCATACCTGATACAAATGTTCAGAGGGTTCACTTTTTTTTACAGCGACATGATATGTATCAAACATACTCAGCCTACAATGTATACTCGACATGAGATGTTTTGGATGTACTTTGATATGGATTATATATTGTATCTTTTTGATGTGTTAGCCTATGTTCGATCTGTGACATCTTTTTATTGAAGCAGATTAATGAAAATTTTTCTCATGAATGTGCCTTTCTGTCAGTTGCCTTTTTGTGCGATGTAAGAAAGCCACGAACCACACGTTGGTTCAGAATTTTAATGAACAAAGAACGAAACAACAAATCTTTAACAATAAACAAAATTTAAATAAAAATAATCACCAATGAATAAATAAAAAAACAAATTTCTCTTAAAAAAATCAACCAATTAAAATTAAAAATTTAAACACATATTTTGAAAAATTTAATGTGATAAAAATCTGTTGAGTGGATTCTCTCATTTTCAGAGTTTTTTACTCTTTGTGCGTGCAACACAATCATATTTATCTGCATTAACTCTCTTCACATCCCCAAGGAATTTTGCATTCTGCACAAAACCCCACAAAGCTCTACAAATGTTCTTCAACAAAATCAACCTTTCCACATGACACACTTCTGCAAATTCTACACCACAAGCTCTTTATAAATTTCAAATCTCATTTTTGAGTTGGTACCTAAATTCTGATTCTCATCTTTCGAGGTCAATACCTAAATTTTGACTCTCTTCTCAGAATTGATACCTAAATTTCAATTCTTCTTTTAAGTCAGTACCTATATTCTGAATCTCATCTTTCGAGGTCGATACCTAAATTTTGACTCTCTTCTCAGAATTGATACCTAAATTTCAATTCTCACATTTTTTAGTTAGTATTTAAATTCTGATTCTCATCTTTCAAGGTCGATACCTAAATTTTGACTCCCTTCTCGGAATTAATACCTAAATTTCAATTCTCCTTTCGAGTTAGAACCTAAATTTTGATTCTCATCTTTCGAGGTCGATACCTAAATTTTGACTCTTTTATCAGAATTGATACCTAAATTTTAATTCTCACATTTTCGAGTCAGTACCTAAATTCTGATTCTCATCTTCCGAGGTTGATACCTAAATTTTGACTCTCTCCTTGAGATTGGTACCTAAATTTCAAATCTCATTTTTGAATCAGTACCTAAATTCTGATTCTCATCTTTCAAGGTCGATACCTAAATTTTGACTCTCTCTCTGAGATTGATACCTAAATTTTAAATCTCATTTTCGAATCAGTACCTAAATTCTGATTTTCATCTTTTGAGGTCGATACCTAAATTTTGACTCTCTCCCTGAAATTGATACCTAAATTTCAAATCTCATTTTTAAATCAGTATCTAAATTCTGATTCTCATCTTTCGAGGTCGATACCTAAATTTCGACTCTCTCCCTGAGATTGATACCTAAATTTCAAATCTCATTTTTGGACCAGTACCTAAATTTTGATTCTCATCTTTTGAGGTCGGTACCTAAATTTTGACTCTTCCTTTCTTTTCAGAATTGATACTTAAATTTCAATTCCCACCTCGGGGTCAGCACTTGCGTATTGATTCCCATCCTCTAGAAATCTCTAAAATTTCATAACTTGAAATCCACTCTCCAGTCCCCAGCGAGAGTCCCTACTTCTTGACTTGATCAAATATGCACATGCCAGTATCCCCGACAGAAATAAAAAAAAAAAAACACAAACACAGCTTTACACATACTTCCGGGTCTGTTGACTTAGGAGCTTGTATTGGTTTTTGTTGATCTCATCGGTCAACGCCAATGCGCACGGTGTGCTTGCCCAACACACCACACCTATTGGGGGTCCATTTGTTGACCTCACTTTTGGTTCAGGTTCAGTTTTTCCTTTTTAGTAGCCTAAGGTCTAGCCATAAGACTTTCTTATTGACTATTCTTAGAAAACTAGACANTACTAATTTCCCATGCTATAGGCCCCATAATTAGAGCCCGCGCCATGTGCCTAAATATTCAAGAATCCAACGCCACTGAGAATTGAACTCGTGAACTAAGGGAACTGTTGACACATTTTTAGGCGGGTTATGTGGAAGTTGCAAGGCATTTTAATTTACATATATAAATTTAGTTTTAGAAAAATATGAAATTAAACTGATCCCATATCTTTCAAAGTTTAGATAAAAGAGCGCTATACCTCAAACTATGTATCTATCTTGAAATATAAACACAAGACTTGAGGGCGAGACTCGTTCAAATAAACTAAGAAATGTATGACATCTGTTTGGTCTGCAAAATAATTTTATTTATAAGCCAACAAGTTCCCCTATTTAATATGAAAAATTAAATAGGGTTTATATTAATCTGGGTTCTTGAAAGTTTTCTATAAAGGCAAGCCCTTATAGTTAGTTACATCTTAGATAACCTAAGTTACCTAAGAAAATTCTCGATAATAATTAGAGGATATTATCTCCAAAGAGGTCAAAGGAATAGAGCTTTCCATAGAGATCAGATAAGGAGGTATGAAAGTGAAATGGTTCAAATTTAGAACATTTATTTTTGGAATCAAAAGGAAGAAGAACTAGGGGATGCCACAGATCCTGAGGAGAACCTCAGTGACTTCCCAAGCTATCCTATGATTTGGCTTCAACTTAGAGGAGAAATATTTAAATGTTCAATCCTGCCAATTTTATTAATTAGAGCTTAGATTCGTATGAGATGATCACACAAATATCCTGGAAGATGTGAGGATATAAATCTTGACGAACGATGACCTCAGAGTCCTAAAGCGAGTTAGGGCTTATATTGTATAGTTAAGCCATACAAAAGCCTATATGATAATTAAGGATTTACGTCCCAATAGGCTAACAACCTCAAAGTCCTATGAGTTTTTGTTTAATTCTAAAGAATGGTTTAACTGATGTAGACAAGTTTTTCTATTGAAAATGGTCGTGCTGCCCACAATGCTAGCTTCAAGCTCCTCATCGTAGCGAGTTTAAGTTTTCTAATGTGTCGAGTCATGATGTAAAATCAAGTGTTTCCTAGGTTATGGTTATTTAAATATTATGGGGAATGTTAAAGTTGATTGAGCGACACCGGTTAGGATCATACAGTTCCCTCATTCCGGTACCACTATTTTCTTTCAGATTCACTTAGTCTAAATGAATTTACTAAACCAAATTTAATGAGTTCCTTACTTTCATTTAGACCATGGGAAATCTCATTAGCATCCGTAGATTACCTCCTTCGAGGGATTCCCGATCACCCGATAGAGACGTTTTAATTTAGTTGCAATTTTTATTTTTTTTGTTTATGATTAAATTTTGAGTTATCTTTTATTTTGACTATTGTGATAGTGAATTTTATCTTGTTTTGATTTATTAATTTTGTTTTGGTTTCAATTTTGTGGCTATCCTAAAAGTTTTAGTATTGATATACTGGGTGACCTTGTTGTTTAACATGTAAGTCTACAAGCAGGAAACAAGAGATACAGAAAGGTTAATTAAAGTAAATTACAGTGCAATAACTTAAAATCTTACCTGTCAATTCTTCTCGTTCCTCCACTTATAAATTAGCTTTGACAATATGTATATAATTTTGCAAGGAATTCAAATTGCAGAAGTAGATAAAGGCATAGCTACCAAACCCCAAGTTATGACTTTATTGAGTCTCAGATGATCTTATTGGATGATTTTAGAAAAAAATATAGCAAGTTCAATTTTTCCTTCAAGATATTCAAGAGATTCCAAAATGCTCGGAGCATGACCCTGAATCACTTTAAAGATTTCTTAAAATATTTTGAGTTCAGCTTGAACTTATCATATCATTTTATTAATCATCCAAGGTTAAGCTAAGATTATCCCATTGCTTAAGGAAAGTTGATGTTTTATTTATCTCAAGGTTAGGACACTCAATTAAATAGTTTATATTTTATTTAAGAGTTATATAAGTGGGTGTCCCTAAGGCAAATTTAAGTAAGTAAAGGTTTTTGTTTCCAAAGTTGAAGGCTGTCCCATAGATAGCAATATCTATTATATCCATTGAGATTACCAATTCCAATCTGATGATTATCGCTTCATATTCTACTTCATTGTTTGTACACGGCTCTATCAGGTGGTAGAAGAATCTCAAAATTCCCTTATCTGGTGTGATGAAAATCAGACCAATTCTTGCTTTGCCCAATGAAGCAATAACTTAAAAGCTTACCTGTAAATTTACATATATATATATATATATATATATATA
>JXCR01036450.1:52963-83045 GCA_002079205.1 Phalaenopsis hybrid cultivar
ATATGGACATTTAATTTTCCTATATATATATATATATATATATATATATATATATAATTTTAGAGAAATATGAAATCAAACTGATTCTATATCTTTCAAAGTTTAGATGAAAGAGGGTTACACCTCAAAATATGTATATATCCTGAAGGATAAATACAAGACTTGAGGATAAGACTCAATCAAAAAAGTTAAGAAATGCTTGACATCTATTTGGTCTACGAAACCATTTTATTTATAAGCCAACAAGTTCCCCTATTTAATATGAAAAATTAAATAAGGTTTATATTAAGCTGAGTTCTTGAAAGTTTTCTATAAAGGCAAGCCCTTATAGTTAATTAAATCTTAGATAGTTGAAGTTACCTAAGAAAGCTCTCAATAAAATTCAAGGGATATTGTCTCCAAAGAGGTCAAAGGAATAATAATTTCCAAAGAGATCAAATAAGGAGGTGTGAAAGGGGAATGGTTCAAATTTGGAACATTTATTTTTAGATTCCAAAGAAAGAAGCACTAGGGGATGTCACAGATCCTGAGGAGAACCTCAGTGACTTGCCAAGATATCCTATGGTTTGGCTTCAATTTAGAGGAGAAATATTTTATTGTTTCATCTTGCCAATTTTTTTATATAGGGCTTACATTCATGTGAGATGATCACACAAAAAGACTAGAAGATGTGAGGATT
Source organism: Phalaenopsis hybrid cultivar (assembly GCA_002079205.1). Lineage (NCBI taxonomy): Eukaryota > Viridiplantae > Streptophyta > Magnoliopsida > Asparagales > Orchidaceae > Phalaenopsis > Phalaenopsis hybrid cultivar. The sequence continues at coordinate 53,643 of JXCR01036450.1, forward strand.
TAGGTCATAACGAATGATGACTTGGAATCTTAAATCAATTTATGACTTATATTGTATAGCAGAGCCATACAAAAGCTTAAAGGAAAATTGAGGATTTATGTCCTACTAGGCGGATAACCTTGAAGCTCTATGGTTTGTTTTTTAAATCTAAAGAATGGTTTAGCTGATGTAGACATGTTTTGCTGTTGAAGATGGTCATGCTGCCCACAATGCTAGCTTCAAGCTCCTTGTTGTTGTGAGTTTAAGTTTTCTAATGTATCGAGTCATGATGTCAAATCAAGTGTTTCTTATGGTTATGGTTATTTAAATATTATGGGGAATGTTAAATTTGATTAGAGCGGCACCGGTTAGGATCCTACGATTCCTTCTTTCTGGCACCTCTATTTTTTTTTCGGATTCACTTAGTCTAAATGAATTTACTAAACCCAATTTAATGAGTTTCATAATTTTATTTAGACCGTGGAAAATCTCCTTAGCAACCATAGGTTACCACCTCTGAGGGATTCCCTAGAGGTATTTTAATTTAATTGCAATTTTTGTTTTTAGTTTCTTTATTTGAAAATATTTTGACTGTTGTGGCGGTGAATTTCATCTTTTTTTGATTTCTTAATTTTATTTTGGTTTCAGTTTGTGGCTATCCTCAAAGTTTCAGTTTTGACATGCAGGGTTACCTTGTTGTTTAACATGCAAGTCTACAAGAAGGAAAGAAGAGATACATAAAGGAAAATAAAAATAAATTGCAGTGTAATAACTTAAAAGCATACCTGTCAATTCTTTCCCTTCCTTGACCAATGGAAATATAGTTGTGTAAAATTTATAAAGTTGACTCCGCTTTACAACGGTGCCAAAAACTTGATATGATATTTTATGAATAATAAAGTTAAACACTTAATGCTGGTATTCTACGCAAGTATACATATTGTTATCAAGTAATATAAGACTTTCTTTTTAAGTCCTAAAATATCGATCCCACGAGGAAGGTAAAAATTTGAAATGATTAATTAACTAGGAAATTCACAGAAGTAAAACAAAACTAGTGTCACTAATTTTGAATGTTTAAAATACTATCAAAGCTAAATTATTAACTGCTAGGAAAATTTAAATGTAAGGTTTAAATTTAATAACTACTAAATTATGCTTATTTGATGAAGTTTTCTAATATGAAAAAACATCTTTGCCACTACAATGAATTTTTGGTGAAATGAGATGAGATAAATGGTTTTAATATGTATTGTGCTAAATAGGAGCAATTTTAATTCTCTACCCTGATTCAGTATTATAGAAAATCATTGGCTAATCTTAGGTTTAGTCTCTAAATTTTTTGCTAGGCTAAGAGGATACTGTCTCCCACTCTAGAGCTCCCACTTCCCTTCCCCTGAAGGCTAAATCTCACTTTAGTTTTCAAACACTAAGATCAAATTGGAGATTTTTAATCTGTCGTCCTAGAAATCTCCAATTCTACACCCAACTAAGTATATTTTTTTATTTTCTTACACTTAATTCCATGAATGAAATACTCCTTCATGAGATTAAATGTGATTCTCACTCTATTGTAGAACTCATACTCCATTTCCTAGATCATATATTTCAGAACATATTTTAACAATTCAATTAGCCAGATTGAAAAGTAAATTAAGAGCAGAGTTGGAAAATCATCACAATTTATTTTAAATTTTAACATTGGCACATCCGAATTATCTCTTCATTTCACCATATCTTAGAGTAGGGAGAAATGTAAAAAAAACTACCCAAACTTCATGAGAAAGATACAACAAAACAAAAATTTCATATATAAGAGAAAGTTCATACAACAATAATAAACAAAAAACACTTATCTGAAACTTTTTCTCAAAGCAAATCCCTTGTAGCCTCTCTTACAAAATGTAGGAAGAAGAAATATCTCACTTCTCTTCCTCTCCAACACTTCTTGCAGAATAATTCACACTTCAACTCACCACACAAACTCAAAACTATATAGAAAGTAACTCATTAATGACGTGGAATGATGTAAAGTGGCAAAAAGTGAACTAAATTATAATTTAGTGTTGAAATCAAGCCAGAACACTAGAACGCTCACACAAAACTATACACAATCAAATTCAATAGAGGTTTAAAGCAAGTAAAGTAAATCAAATCCACATAATTACATAAGTATTTTAAACTAGTATAGAGTGAACTAAATTTTTGCCACTTTACATCATTCCACGTCATTAATCAAACTTTAAACTCATTAATGACGTGGAATGATGTAAAGTGGCAAAAAGTGAACTAAATTATAATTTAGCATTGAAATCAAGCCAGAACACTAGAACGCTCACACAAAACTATACACAATCAAATTCAATAGAGGTTTAAAGCAAGTAAAGTAAATCAAATCCACATAATTACATAAATATTTTAAACTAGTATAGAGTTCAACTTCTTCAATTATTCTGCCTCATCTTCAGTACTTTCTCCTCCTCTAATATCTCCCATAGACTGGTAATGGACGTACAAATTGTAGAAGGGTCTGTACGAGAATTGATCAGTCAAATTTTTATCGATCCATCCATTTTTCTTGAACATCTATACATATGCTGCTTCAATTGTACTAGTATAATCAAAGTTCTCCTACATCCTCCAATCTAGGTGATCAAAAAGGTAGTTAAGATTTCCTATTACATTTGTAATAATCTGAAATTCTCTTTTTATTTTCTTTATTTTCTTCTCCAAAGCCATTGAAATTCCAACTGTTGGTGGCATTAATGGTATTGAAGTGTGTGATGAATGATCCAAAATAACATCTAATGCTTCATTTCCATTCCTTATATAATTGCCATCAATAGGAATCATGGGTTCCCAAGGTAATAAAACTTTCTCCCAACTTTTATATGGAACTTGAGATTGATTGCAAAGTTAGAAAATTATGAAAGGATGCCCTAGTCCATTTATTGGCCCATTCATAATAATACCCATAACAGATTTGAAAATAATTTACTCCACAACAATGGGTTTTTCCATTTGAATGCAACAATTTAAAATGACACTTTCTCTTGTAACTCTACTAATCTTCATGGTAGGGAGTAGTTTTGCATATATGAAGAAATGTCATTGTTTTAATATTGGATTAAGCAATGAAGCAGAGAAACTAATGTATCCCTCATCTCTGATTTCCCAATTATCATTTTCATCCATTAGAAAATTATATACTTCTTGTATCATATCTCTCGTTGGGATAAAATTTGTATAATGATAGATTGGAATGTTTTCTGTCATATACAAATCATTAATTCAAGCCAGAGTAAATGGTATAGCCTTACCTTGAATGAAGATGACTCCTTGGGTAATTCCATGTAAGTTAGCATAGAATTTCTTTACGACTGGTACTACAACTTCAACGGTAGTGTAGCACAAAACTTCCCAACGTCTTTACACAATGATTTTCTCAATCTGTGAACTTGGATTACTCAATCCATTGTTGACAAAGAGTCTTTCCTTTATAAGACTCTTCTTCGTGATGAATTTATCGTATAATCTTTGCGTGTCAAAATTGATAAACTTTCTTCTATTAAAAACTCCATACCTTGAAGTATTTCCGGAATTGGAAGCCATGGAATTCAAAATTAGGAAGCTTCTGGACGTCCAAGGCAATTTTTAGGACTTTAAAAACACCTCTTAGTGATTATTGAGGAGCAAAATCCCATTAAAGTCCATCAAATTTTGCTCTGCATGTACAAAACTGCTCAGGACGCCGTCGGTGCTCCCGATGGCATCGTCGCTGTAGGAGCCATGGTTCATTAGGCGGGCGCCGTCGGCGCCAGAGGCCAAATTCAAGTCTTTTATTTTTCGCTCAATTTGATTCCAAATTTTCCTCCAATGCAAATATTTGTCTTAATCTATGATAGATAAACATATGCATGACTCAAAAATACTATTATTTCCTAAGATATAAATACACTTATTAACAAAATAGTAATAATATATATAGATAGATATATACAGATTTATATATAGGTTACCTCCCACAAAGCACTTGGTTTAGCGTCGTCAGCCTAACATACCATTGTTTAGTCAGGATGACTTAACATTAAAACTTCTTTAAATTGTGGTATGTGTCATTCATAATAATGTTTCAGTCGATGCCCATTAAATTTAAATATTTTTCCAGTTTTAGGATCTTTAATAACAACAATTCCATAATGATAGACTTTAATTACTTTAAATGGTTCTAACCATATAGATTTTAGTTTTCCTGGAAATAAACTCAATCTTGTATTATATTATAGAACTTCTTATCCAGGTTCAAACTTCTTGTTAATAATCTTCTAATCATGCCATATTTTCATTTTCTCTTTATAGATTTTTGCATTATCCAATGCTTCATTTCTAATCTCCGCAAGTTCATTGATTTGCAATAATCTTTTCTCATCAGCATCTTTTAGATTAAAATTAAATTCCTTAATAGCCCAAAATGCTTTATGCTCCAATTCTACTGGTAAGTGGCATGTTTCTCCAAAAAATAAATCTATAAAGGGACATTCCTATAAAAGTTTTATAAACAGTTCTGTATGCCCATAATGTAGTATCTAATCGACCAAACCACTCCAATTTATAGAGGTTTACATTTTTTTTTCTAAAATTTGTTTTATTTCACGATTTGATATTTTTGTTAGACCGTTGGTCTGAGGATGATAATCAGTAGAGAATCTATGCATAATATCATATATTTTTTTATCAATTTCTTGATTCTCTTATTCTAAAATGGGATTCTCCATCTATAATAATTACTCTCGACATTCCATATCTTATAAAAATATTTTTATTTAAATATTTAGAAACACTGTGAGCATCAAATTTAGGTACAACAACAACTTCAATCCATTCGGACAAAAAATCAATAACAAGTAATTTATATAAGTTTCCAAATGAAGGCATAAATGGTCCCATAAAATCTAATCCCCACACATAAAAATTTTTTCAGCTTCCAATGTGTAATTTAGAGTCATTTCATTTCTTTAATAAATATTTCGTACTTGCTGAAATTGATCGCATATTTTAATATATTCATTAACATCTCTAAAAAGAGTAGGTCAATAAATCCAACTTGCAAAATTTTATAAGCAGTTCTACTTGTTCCAAACTGTCCTCCAAATTCATAATCATGACAACTTTCAATTATTTGTTTAGTTTCTTCATAAGGCACACACCTTCTAATAATTAGATCTTTATATTGTTTATATAAATATAGATCATCCCAAAAATAGAATTTTGAATCATATATAAATTTCTTTAATTATTGATTCTGAATATCTGATGGTAGAATATCACTTACAATATAATTTATTATATCTGCATACCACGGTGTATTTATTTCATAAATACTATATAATTGTTCATCAGGGATATTTTTAAAAATTTCATTTGCACAATTAGTTAATATTTCTTTTTCTAGTCTAGACAAAAGATCAGCTATTTGATTGTCATTTCCCTTTCTATCAACTAAAGAAAAATTGAACTCTTGCAGTAGAAGTATCCATCTAATTAACCTTGGTTTAACGTCCTTCTTTTGCATTAAGTATTTAATAACAGAATGATCTGTATGCATTATACATTTAGTTCCAATTAAGTAAGGTCTAAATTTATCAAAGGCATAATAACTCTCTTTCAGTAGTAGTGTAGTTAATTTGAGCATCATTTAGAGTTTTACTAGCATAATATATTACTTTAAATACTTTGTTGTGCCTTTGTCCGAAAACAACTCCAATAGCATAATCACTAGCATCGCACATTATTTCAAATGGTTTCTCCCAATCGTGTGGGATTATTATAGGTGCAGTGATTTTTTTTTTCAATAGTTCAAATGCTTTAATGCATTCATCATTAAATTCAAATTTCATATCTTTTTCTAAAAGTTGGCATAATGGATTAGCTATTTTAAAAAAAAATCTTTATGTAACGTCTGTAGAAACCATTATGTCCTAAAAAACTTTTTACCTCTCTGACCGTAGTCGGTGGTGGTAATTTTTCAATAACTTCAATTTTTGCAGGATCTACTTCCATGCCATTTTTAGAAATTTTATGTCTGAGTACAATTCCTCCTGCAACCATAAATTGACATTTTTCCAAATTTAGTACTTGGTTGATTTTTCACATAATTCCAGAACTTTTGTTAAATTATTTAAACATAATGCAAATAAAGTATTGAACACATAGAAATCATCCATAAATACTTCCATTCCATGCTCAATCAAATTACTAAATATTGACATCATACATCATTGAAATGTTGCAGGTGCATTGTATAGTCCAAAGAACATTCTACGAAAAACAAATGTTCCATAAGGGCTTGTAAATGTTGTCTTTTCTTGATCCTCATGAGCAATTAGAATTTGATGATAACCGATATATCCATCTAAAAAGCCGTAATATTTATTTCCAGCCAATCTATCCAACATTTAGTCTGGAAAGGGTAAAGGAAAGTGATCTTTCCTGATGACCAGTTTTAATTTTCTATAGTTTATACAAATTCGCCAACCAGTAACTTGTATTATTAGAATTAATTTATTTTTCTCATTTACTTCAATGGTAACTCCTCCTTTCTTTAGAACATATTGAATTGGACTTACTCAAGCACTGCAAGAAATAGGATATATAATTCCAGCATCTAACAATTTTAAAATTTCTTTTTTAACAACTTTTTCATTATTGGGTTTAATCTCCTCTGAGGATTAGATTTAGGTTCGTATTGGTCATCTAATATAATTCTGTGCATATAAATTGAAGTGCTAATTCCTTTAATATCTGCTAAAGTCCATCCAAAAGCCATTTTACATCTTTTTAACATTTTTATTAATTTTTGTTCTTGAATTTCAGTTAACTTAGAAGATACAATAATAGATAATGTATATGAATCTCCTAAAAACACATATTTTAAATAAGCGGGTAATACTTTCAGTTCAAGTTCAGGTGGTTTAATACTTGAAGGAATAAGATTTTTATTATCATTTTCCAACAAATCTAAATTTTCAAATTTGTTTTAAATATAATCTAAATTTTCTTCTTTTATTTTATTCTTATTCTCACTAAATTCTTCTTGCCTTAATTTTTCATCAAACTCTTTCTTAATTTGCTCATTACTTAGATAATCAGTAATTTTCATCCTAAAACATTCATTATCGTTTTCTATTGCAGGATATTTCATAGCTTTTGTAATATTAAATGTTACTTCTTAAGCATTAACTCTCATTATTAATTCTCCTTTTTGCACATCTATCACAGCTCTCCCTATTGCAAGAAATGTCTCCTCAAAATAATAGGAATCTCTTTATCTTCCTCCATATTTAATACTATAAATTATATAGGGAAATTAAATTTATCCACTTTTATTAATACATCTTTTATAACTCCTTTAGGATAGGTTATTGATCGATCAACTAACTTAAGAGTTGCAGTAGTAGGGGATATCTCTCCTAAAGTTAAACGTTTAAAAATTGATAGAGGCATAAGATTGATACTCACTCATAAATTACTTAAGGCTTTTCCATAAAAAATTTCACCAATTGCACAAGGTATAGTAAAACTACCAGGATCCGTTATGTTTTCAGGAAGCTTTTTTAAATAGTTGCGCTACACTCTTCACTAAGTGCAATGATCTCATGATTTGCAAACTTCATTTTGTTGTTTAGTATATCATTCATAAATTTTACATAACTTGGCATTTGTTCCAAAGCCTTAGTGACTGGAATGTCGTTAATTTTGTAAGGATTTCTAAAAATTTTGTAAATTGTTTGTCTTTATTCTTCTTCTTTAGTCGTTAAGGAAACGAAGGTAATGGTTTTTCTAGGGGAACTTGTGCTTATTCATTTTCATTATGGTCACTTTCTATCTCTTCCTTCTCCTCATCAATTTTAGTTTCTCTTTGGATTCTTTTTTCAACTTCTTTTCCACTTCATAATTGAATAGCTTTACTTTGCTCCTTATTTTGAGCTTTGGGATTAACTTCCACAGTACTCGAAAGATTTCCTGAAGGTTTGTTACTAAGTGCATTAGAAATATATCCTAATTGATTTTCAATATTTCTAATAGCAGCCCCTTGATTTTGTATTTGATTTCCCATATTCAACATTTACTTTTCTATCATCAACTTCTTTTCCTTAACTTGTGAGTTAGGGTTAGAGTTAAATCCAAGAGGATAATATGGTCGATAATTAGGATTTTCATGGTTATTTAAATTTCCTGAGGGATTCATTAAATTGTTATAATTATTCTAACCAAAATTAGGGTGATTTTTCCATCCAAGATTGTAATAGTTAGAATATTGATTATTATTTTGATTATTAATAACATTGGTCGACACTAAAAAGTTGAGTTGCCCGTTGGAAGCTGTCAGTCACCGGAATCAAAATGTCGTCGCCCACTAAGGGAGGACATTTAATTTACACACACACACACACATAAACACACACACACACACACACACACACACACACACACACACACACACACACACACACACACACACATATATATATATATATATATATATAGTTTAGAAAAATATGAAATCAAACTGACCTCATATCTTTCATAGTTTAAATGAAAGAACACTATACCTTAAACCCTGTATCTCTCCCGAAAGATAAACACAAGTCTTGAGGATGAGGCGCGATTAAATAAACTAAGAAATATATGACATTTGTTTGATCTGCAAAACTATTTTTATTTCTCGACAATTTTTCATAACAATTTTTCCTGTTTAATATGAAAAATTAAACCGGGTTTATATTAAGCTAGGTTAAGAAAAGCTTCCTATAAGGGCAAGCCCTTATAGTTAATCACATCTTAAATGACTGAAGTCACTTAAGAAAACTCTCGATAAAAATTAGGAAATATTATTTTAAAGAAGTTGAAAAGGATAGGACTTTTTAATGAGATCGGAAAAAGAGGTGAGACATGAGATTGGCTCAAATTTGGAACATTTATTGTAGGATCCAAAGGAGGAAGAACTAAAGGATGTCATAGATCTGGAGGAGAACCTCGGTGACTTTTCAGTCTATCCTATTGTTTGGCTTCCATTTTGAAGAGAAATATTTAGGTGATTCATCCTGCAAATTTTATTAGTTTAGGGCTTACATTTGCGTGAAACGATCACATAAATAGCTTGGAAGATATGAGGGTTTAAGTCGTGACAGAAGACGACCTCAGAATCTTAAGACGTGTTAGGGCTTAGATTATACAAAAGAGCTATATAAAGGCCTAAAGATAAGGTGAGGATTTATGTTGCATAAGCAAACTACCTCGAAATCCTATGGCTTGTTGTTTAATNAGAAATAATATCTTCAAAGACGTGAAAGGATTAGAACTTTTCAACGAAATTGGACGTAGAGGTGTGAAAGGGGAATGACTTAAATTTGAAGCATTTTATTGTAGAGTCCAAAGGAGGAAAAACTAGAGGATGTCATAGATCCGGAGGAGAACCTTGGTGACTTCCTAAGCTATCCTAATTTTTGGCTTCAATTTTGAGGAGAAATTATTTAAATGTTTTATTTTGCCAATTTTACTATTTAGGACTTACATTCGTGTGAAACAGTCACACAAATAGCTTGGAAGATGTGAGGATTTAGGTCGCGATGAACGATAAACTCGGAATCCTAAGACGAGATAGGGCTTATAAAATATAGTAGAGCTTTAAGAAAGCCTAAAGATAAGGTGAGGATCTATGTTTCATAAGAAAATAACCTCAAAATCCTATGGCTTGTTGTTTAATTCTAAGGAAGGAAATTAGTTTAGCTAGGGAAGACATGTTTTCCTGTTGAAGATGGATATGCTGCCCACTATACTAGCTCTAAAATCCTTATCGTGATGAGTTTAAGTTTCTCTAGTGTGTCATGTTAAGATGTCAAATCAGATGGCTCTACGGTTATGGTCATTAAAATATTACGGGCATATTAAAGTTGATTAGAGCGACACCGAATAGGATCTTATGGTACCCTTATTCCAACACCACTATTTTCTAACGGATTCACTTAGTCCAAATGAATTTACTAAACTCAACTTAATGAATTTCTTACTTTCATTTAGACCGTGGGAAATCTCACTAGGAACCGTAGGTTACCTCCTCCAAGGGATTCTCGATCATCCAATAGAGACATCTTGATTTAGTTATAAATATTATTTTGTGATGTTTGTGATTAAATTTTGAGTTATTTTATATTTTGAATGTTGTGGAGGTGATTTTTATTTTGGTTGATTTTAGTTCTGGTTTTGGTTTTACGGCTACCCTAATAGTTTCGGTTTTCATGCAGGGTGACATAGTTGTTAAACATGCAAGCTCAAGACAAGAAGTACAGGAAGGTAAATGCATTAATGTAAAAACGTACATGGTGAGTCTTCTCATTCTACCACTTGAAAGGTTAGTACTTGCAAAGCATGTATAATATTACAAGAAAGTTTAAATTGTAAGAGTAGATGAAGATTTAGCTACCAAACCCCAAGTTATGACTTTGTTGAATCTCGGAAGATCCTAGTAGATAATTTTAGAACAAAATAGGACAAGTCCAATTTGTCCTTCAGAATATCCAATAGATTTCAAAATGTTCAAGGCGTGACCCTAGATCATTTTGAATATCTCTTGAAATATCCCGAGTTCCTTTTGATATTGTCATAATGTTCTGATAATCATCTGGAGTTGAAGTGTGACTAACTCATTGCCGAGTGAAACTTAACAATTTAATTAACCCGATGATAGGGTACTCGATCAATCAATTGACATTTCATTTAAGAGTTATGTAAGTGGGTGTGCTTAAGACGTGTTTGACTCATTTATAATTGTGGTTCCTGGAGTTAAATTCAGGCTTGTAGTGCTTAAAAGATGTTAATCAACAATCATATCACTTTCTAAATCCAACCAATTGAGTTTAGAAATTGAGCCTAGGTCACTACTAAGCCTTTAACAATCATACTGAGTGAAATGGTGGTTTTCAAAGTTTTTCTTTAAGTGTCATATATCCTTATTAAATGATCAGATCATCCTCAACTTTGCGCCTAAAAAGAGTACATTATCATCCTCCTGGCTTAAGACCATCACTTAAGAACCATTTGATCTTTAATTGACTTCCAAGTCATAAAGATTAGAAGAATTATGCTTTTAATTGATGTTGTGTAAGGGTGTTGAGTTGGTTTCTACCATTTAACTCCATTGTATTTCAATCATCCAAACATGCTTATTAAGATCAAAATTACCCATTTCCCTTTGATAATTCTAAATTTTTTATTAAAGGCACCAGTCTTAAAATTACCACTTTGCCCTTAGAAAACCCACCTTAGTACTTATACCAAGGCAAATAATTTTCAAATTTTTACTGTGGGTAGATATGATTTTTATGAATAATGTGGAGTTGACTTTGTTATTTTTTTCTATATATTTAATTTATGTGTTCACATTTAATTAAGTACAGAAATTCATAAAATGATTCAAAGCATCACACTAATTTTTCTAGACTTCTTTGACTAAAGGAAACCTACTAAAATTGTTCTCATAAATTTTCAAGTGATATTTTGATTTATATAATTAAAATAATCCAAAATTATCACCTTAGCTTGAAAATTAGGTTTAGAAGCATAGAGATGCCCTCTGACCTTGAAAAAATCAGAAGACATAGCCTTTATCATGAGGAACAAACCCTTAAAATTTCAAGCCATGGTGAAATGTTTTAAGCCGTGAAGAATTAAAATACCACAGAGGTTATTTAATTAATTAAAAATCATATGTTTGAAAAATAATTTTTATTGTTTTCCACATTATTCTCCTCTATTTCCTGAGCAAGGGGGTATTTTTATTTTATTTTTATGATTTTTCTAGAGAAATATAAAGATTTTTGAAGTTTAGGCATTTAAAATAATTCAAAAATCCTTATTTTTCTACTTATACACGCGGCGCTGACTGGATCCTAGGCGGTTCCGAAAGAACACGCGGCACTCTGCCATTTTACGCTGCCATCCCCCTCAGCTGCCACACAGATCGCGTGTTATGCACTAAGGGCTCGTCCGACTTGATCTCCTCCGTCCACTAGATACACGCGCGATCGGACGACTCTCCGTTAACATCCCCAAGTGACCTAACCTGTGAGCCATTCACACTAAAACCTTAAGACCTTAGCCTAGACTCAACCAAATCACATGGGGTTTGTTTATAAACCTTCATCTACTCAAGATGAACACATCTATATGATTTATACAGTATAGAATACAGTAAATACTTATGGAGGGTCGAAACAATCTTGGTTTAGGGTTAGAGTTCAACACCTTTGACTGAGAGGGGAGGCCTGAATCAGATGGATGTGGTAGCTTTGATTGGCCCTAAGGAACCTTCAGATGAAGTCTTGTACCCTGATGAAGTCTTGTACGTTGATGAATGGTCGAGGTATGAATTCGATCAAGCTCGATTTCAGGTGTTGGTCTAGAGCTACCCTAGAGGCTATTTCAGAGGGAGTTTTGATGGGGAATGAACTCCTCTTACTTTAGAGATGGTGTGTGCATAATTAATTTGAGTTTTGTGTTCTATGAAGAGATGTCCTATTTTGAGCTGAAAGTTTGAGCTTAAAATTGGGCTTCCACAGTGGGGATCAAAGGGGGAAAATGGTGGCAATGAGCTTAGGAGTTACTGGAGAGTGTCTGAGAGAAATAGGACACAGTTTCCCCAAGGATTTTTAGCGCTCACTTTTCTTGGCCATGGAGGGGCTGATTAAATAGAGGAGCTTAAGGGGGAGTCCAGAGCTAATTGATGGGTGTAAAATGGTGCCTAGGTGGAGGGGTGAGGAGCTCTCGAGAGCCATTGGGATGAGGTGGCCTCTATGGTTGAAATTGGGTTTGATTTGGACTTGGGTCTCTTGGTTTTGGGGTTTTCGGACCACTAGGCCGACTGGCAAGGCCAGGGGAGGTTTAATTATAATTTACTCCCAATGGTAAGTGATGATGGGGGAGATATTTGGTTAAGGCCCAAAAATGGGCTAATATCCCTTAATTTAGGGATCCATTGGTCCATAGCTGACCATGGCTGGTCCAAGGGGGTTTATCCTGGTCCATAAGTAGTGCTTAGTGGCTGTGGAGACCTTAATTTGGTGACTTTAGGATGGCTAAGTCAATTTTGGTGCATTGGTCCAATTTGGGTTCAAATGGCTAAGAGTTGGTATTGGGTTAGGCTAGCCATGACTTTGATCCCAATTGATTGATCAAAATTATGTAGATGATTGTAATGAAGATTTTTGGTGAAGGATTGAAATGATTTTGAGTTCAATTGGAAGCTCAATTTGAAGGATTTTGGGATTTTGGTAAATTTGGGCATGTTGGGCTAGACTTGGGTCTAGGTTGGGCTAAGGTTGGATGAGTTTCAAATTGATTATTGAAAATGGTCTTTAGGAATGTAATGAAGTGTTATTAACATAAATTGGGTGCCAATTTTGGGGTTAAGGCATTCAATTTGGTGGAATTTGGGGACATCCAATTTGGGGCAAATTTGGGGATTTTTTGGAATTGGGTTAAAATTAAGTGCAATTGAGGCTTCACCAAGGCCAATTAAAGGTCCATTTAGGTGTGTAGGAGTGTTATAAAAGATTTATGATCCAAATTGGGGGAAATTAAGTAGTCCATGGGGTTCAATTTGGCGGGATAAGTTGTAGGGCCAAAATTGGGGGTTTGACTTAGAACAAATTAAGCTCAAAGAATGGGCCAATAAGGCTTCTATTTGGTTTATATTGGTCATATGAAAGGTTAATTTGAGTTTAGGATTGAAATTGGAGGGAATTGGAACCAATTTGATGGACATTTGAGGTGAATTTGGGGAAATTGGGCCTTTAAAGGCAATTTGGTGGTTTTGGTCAAAATGGTCAAATTGGCCAAACTGGGTTCAATTGGAGGGTCCAAATTGGTTTTGAAGATATTTGGAGTGATTTTGAAGGTTTTGGGAAAGTTTAATGTGTCAAGGGTATTTTTGTAATTTTGGCAAATTTGGGGGTATTTTGGTAATTTTGGGCAATTTTGGGCAATTTGGGTATTTTGAAATGGTTTGAAATGATTTTTGAAAAAAAAATTGAGTATTTTGGGTGAATTTGAGGACTTTGACCAAATTTGGGGTTTCAAGGGCATTTAGGTAATTTGAGTGGATTTAGGGGCAAAACGCCAAGTTGGACATTTTGGTAGAATTAGGGTGCCAACCACCCTATATGAGCTATAGACCAATGAAATCCTCATTTGGGTCCTCAATGTAGTGGTCTTAGCTAAACCCTAACCTAGGGCCAGTGGGTCTAAGGGAACATCTACATGAGTCTCCCAAAAGATCAATGGATTAAAGTCAACAATCTTGGGTTTAGGGTTGTGAGTGGATATAGGTGATGGTGAGTGTAGTAAGTGAACTAGTTGTAGACCAACACCCAGGGTGAACCCTAAGGTCAAACAGCCCTATGGGGACTCCTCTTGAGAACCTCCATACTGACCCCACCTACTACGTGCTAGAGGTTAGGACCAATATGTGGAACTTCAAGTAAAGCAAGAAAGAGTTTAGAATTTCTAAATGTGAGGTTTCCATTTCTAGTTTTCTAAGAATAGACAACAAGAAAGTCTTATTGCTAGACCTTAGGCAACTAAAGAGGGAAAACTAAACCTCAACCAAAAGTGAGGTCAACAAATGGACCCCCAATAGGTCTGGTGATCGACGAGATCTACAAAACCAATACAGACTCCTCAGTCAACAGACATAGAAGGAGTGTAGAATTTGAGTGCTAGTTGTTTCCACTGGGAAATTAGCAAGTAAATATTTGATCAAAATTAGGAGGTAGAAACTCTCACTGGGGATTAAAGAGTGAGTTGAGTTATCAAATTTTAGGTGCTTATAGAGGATGGGAGTCAGTGAGTAGGTGCTGTCCTCGTGGTGGGAATTAAAATTTAGGTATCAATCCAAAAGAAACTCAAATTTTAGGTATTGAACTCAAAAGATAGGGATCAAAATTTAGGTACTGTTCACAAAATGAGAACTGAAATTTAGGTATCAATCTCAAAAAGAGAATCATAAGTTAGGGACCAAACTCGAAAGGAGGGAATCAGAAGTTAGGGACTGATCCAAAAAATGAGAATTGAAATTTAAGGATCAATCTAAAAAAGAAAATCGGAAGTTAGGAACCGACCTCAAAAGGAGGGAATTAGAAGTTAGGGACTGATCCTGAAATGAGAATTGAAATTTAAGGATCAATCTCAAAAAGAAAGTCAGAAGTTAGGGACCGACCTCGAAAAGAGGGAATCAGAAGTTAGGGACTGATCCCAAAATGAGAATTAAAATTTAGGTATCAATCTTAAAAAGAGAATTGGAAGTTAGCGACCAACCTTGAAAAGTAGGAATGATAATTTAGAGACAGATTTCAAAAATGAGAATTGAAATTTAAGGATCAATCTCAAAATCAAAGTCGGAAGTTAGGGACCGACCTCAAAAGGAGGGAATCAAAAGTTAGGGACTGATCCTGAAATGAGAATTGAAATTTATGTATCAATCTCAAAAAGAGAATTGAAAGTTAGGACCAACCTTGAAAGGTAGGATTCAGAATTTAGGGACTGATTCCGAAAATGAGAATTGAAATTTAAGGATTAATCTCAAAAGGAAAGTCAGAAGTTAGGGGCCGACCTCAAAAGGTAGGAATCAGAAGTTAAGGATTGATCATGAAATGAGAGTTGAAATTTTGGTATCAATCTTAGAAAGAGGGTCGAAATTTAGGGACCGACCTCGAAAGGTGGGAATCAACAGTTAGGGACTGATCCATAAATGAGAATTGAAATTTACAAAGAGTTTGTGGTGTTGAACCCATAGATATGTGTCATGTGATAATGTTGACATTGGTGAGGAAGATATGTGAAATTTTGTGAGGTTTTGTGCAAAACGTGAAATTCTGCGAGGATGTGAAGAGAATTAGTACAGGCAAAGATAGTCGTGCTGCACGAGCAAAGAGTAAGAGACTCCAAAATCTAGAGAATCAACTCAACAGATTTATTTTCATTTTTCTTGTTGTTTTTATTACATCTAATTTTCAAAATATGTTTTCCAAAATTTAATTTTAGTTGGTTGATTGATTTTTATTAAAGAGTGTTTTATTTTATCTTTATCATTAAATTTTCATTTTTTTGTTCTTTGTTCTTTGTAGTTTAGAACCAACGTATGGTTCCATGGCTTTTATCCATCGCACAAAAGGGTAATTGAGCAAACAGTCAAAATTTCTAGAAAAGATTTCATTAATCTGCTTCAACATGTTTTACAGATTGAGTGCATGCCAGAGCATCAAAATGTAGAATATTCTGAATGCATCAAAGTACATCTGAAAATATCTTATGCTGGGTACATGTCACAAGCTGAGCATATCTTATACATATATCATCATATCTGTTATGTCAAAATGCAGTACAAAAAGGTGTCCCTTGAGTGTCCATCTCTAGTGTGGGGAGCTCCTAATCGAGCTAACCTACTAAACCATGCTCTAGGACAAGAGTTCCCTATGCATGTGATTAAAGGTGCAACCCTCTCATAGCTCGTACGGTAGTACCTCTTCCAACTTTGGATCTGGCTGGAATCCATATGGCATTTTGCTTTCATCCATCCTTAGAAAAGTTACAGACACCCTAGGACATCGTACCCCTGGAATGCAATGTTTAGCAATGTCTGCTCCATTTACTTTAAGAACCAGCACTGAACCCATGTGTAGCACAATCTCCAGGATCATTTGAACTCACCGGGGCCAATGATGTCTATCTCTTTCCCAAACAAGATATTACTTTTACTCATGAAGAAGACCGCTAGAAAGGCCTTACAAAGTCGTAATGGTCAATATGCGGGGGTATGCAGTCACCTTCATCATATATATTGATGATATAGTTGTTGGGAATACAATCAGCTGGAAGTATGCTCCATCAGACTATTCTCTTGATCATCCATTTTATCATGGTTGGTAGTGAGTCCACTTCATTGTACCTCAAAATCCCTGGGGGGATTTCCTTGTCTGTCTTGGGTGAAATTGTAACAACAACCACATTGTATAGTGATCATGTCCTTTCCACGCATCCATTTCTATGGCTCAGAATAGGTTATTTCCATAAGAAGGTCTGCTCGACCTCTGTCTCTTAGATCAAAAATGTAGTTGAGAATACTTCTTTCGTCGCTTTTGGAGAAGACCTTGGTGTATAGCTCCAAGCCTTCTAGTATATTGATGAATCTTCCTTGTACTTCTTCATAGATATAAAATTCCTTATTGTTTATTTTACTCATCTTGTAGTATTCTGGCGTAGAGATGATTGAAGGCTGTCAAGGATACTCCCTCATTTCAAAATCAGCGAGAATCCAAGCTTGTGTTGTCTCTGTCTACAGTAGAGCATATGACTCTATGTCCAACGGGATATACGGTTTGGTATCCAACAGGATATACGGTTCCCCCATTGGGTGATTAGTAGTTTAAAATTCATCATTGGTGGATGTGTACTCCTCCAAAGTACTGTAGCGCTCTAGATGGAGGACGCTGCAATCCGGGCACTCCACAAATGCCCCTATAGTTGGTGTACGTGTATGTATCTTGGTGTTTCATGTCGGGCAACCCGTACAAAGAACAACTGAAACTCATTTTATCTCCTGCTCTGTAGCAAATCCGGACTTATCGTCTGTAGCAGGTAGGCTAGAAGGGTTCTCTCTCATGCCTGGATCGTAGATATTCCCCTCAGGGATAGGGTTGAGCAAATTTTCCGCCTCCTTCTGGCGTCTTCTTTCTTCACATAAGAAAGCCCTATGCTTTTGGCGGTTGGTGTTTCTGCGCTGAGTTCTCCGCAGCGGTGCATCTGGTGGTCTTTCATCATTGGCAGCGAACAAGCCCCCTGTTGGTGTAGTTATCATAGATGGCAAGTGACTAGTCCCCTCCATCGGGTCTTGTTGTACTATCACATTTTTTTTTCCTTTTAGAGAGGAATTATCTCTGGTGCTTAACCTTAGTAGCGATGGTAGCCCTTCTTTTTTCTGATGGCTAACCACATCCATCAGAGGACCCTCATAGTCCATGTCAACTTGACTGAAGTCCATGTCAAAGTCTATGGTTCCACCCTGCGACTCCCTTTCCTCGTTAAGTGCAAGGTTCTATCCATCTTTGAAAGTAAATATCAGCCTCTGGCCTGACATTTTTTCTCTACAGATGACAGGAAAAACATTAATGAGCTAAAATTTAGCAGGAACAAGAACAAAACAACGTGTTTATTAAAGAAAATTTTAATTTACATTGGTGAGAAAATTGTTCATTTATGAATTTTTTTTGTTTAATTTAGTAGGATATCAAATTTAAAGGTAGAAAAGAGAAAAAATTGTAGTATATATATTTAAAAAAATCATCTTATTGAGGTTAACTTTATTACAAAATTTGGACCCAATCACAGACGTTTGGCCAAATAGATAACCCTCGGATGATCAAAATTTTAAAATTTTATGTCAAGCAATGTTAAGTTACATAGTATGTCTTTAGGTATCATCCATTGATTGGCATCATAGGTTTTTCACCCCAAAAATCTACTAGCTGATGGGCTCCTTTTGTGTAGACCTTTTCCATGACAAATGGTCCCTCCCAAGTTGGCTCAAATTTTCTGCCTATCTTGTGGTGTGCAAGAATAGGCCTTTTGAGCACGAGTATGAGATCACCAACTTTAAATGTCCTTGGGTGGACCAATTTGTCATGAGCTTGTACCATCTTTTCTTGATAAAACTCCAAATGTTGTTGTGCTTCTAGTCATTTTCCTTTGAGATTTCCAATTCCTCAAGTCTGAGTTTTCCACTTTCTTCTGTTGTCAGTTGATTGGCGGCAACAACTCTGAGAGACGATGTCTAAACTTCTAATGGTACTACAACCTCAGACCCGTACACAAGCATGTAGGGTGGACACTGAGTGGAGTCCTTAAAGTTGTCCGGTAGGCCCACAAGCCTTCTAACAGTTTGTTATGCCAATCTCTTTTATTTCGTCTAGTGTTTTCTTTAAAATATGTACCAGTGTCTTGTTGAAGGATTCGACCAATCCATTTGCCCTGGGATAGTAAATTGTAGAGTTTCTCAAGTCTATCCCATGCCGTTTGATGAAATTGTAGATTTTGGTACTTTTGAAGGCTATCCCATTGTCGAAGATTATTCTGCATGAAACTCCAAAATGGTAGACGACTTAGCTCTTGAAAAATTGAAGGATGTGCTTTATTGTAACCTCTCATAACGACACTTCCTCTGCACATTTGGAAAACTAATCTGTAACGGTGATCCAACTTTTTGTTGCGATAGATTGTGTAAAATTTAATTAAATATAATCAATTAATATTCAGATTCTACGCAAGTACACGCATCATTATCAAGCAATAATGGACTTTCTATTTAAGCCCCAAATATCGATCTTATAGAGAAGGTTCAAATTGTAAATGACAAATTTGCTAGGAAATTCACAGAAAGTCAATTGAAATCACTGCCACTAATTTCAATTGTTGACATGTAATCAAAATTAAATTTCTAAATTATTATCAAATCAAATATGAAAAATTTAAAATAGTAAATTCTAATCTATTAACTATGTTTATGTTACGGAGACTCTTATGTGAAAAAACATCCTTCCCACTACAATGAGGCTATGGTAAAATTAGATGAGATAAATGTTCATAATATGTATTGTGCCAAATAGGAGCAATTTTAATTCTCTACCCAGATATAGTGCATAGAAAATCATTATCTAATAAGTGTTTAGTCTCTAAATTCGTGGCTAGACTAGGAGGATATTGGCTCTCACTCCAAAGCTCCCACTTCCCTTCACCTGAAGGCTAGCTCTTGCTTTAGTTTTTAAACACTAAGACTGAATTGAAGATTTTAGTTTGTCGCCCTAAAGGTTCTCCAATTCTACACCCAATACAGAATATTTCCCTATTTATTTGCACTTAATTCAATAAATGATGTTCTCCTTCATGGAATCAAATGTGCTCCTTACTCTGTTGTAGAACTCATACTCCATTTCCCGGATCATATGTTTCACAACACATTTTAAACAAATTTCTCCTTCATGAAATCAAATGTGACCCTCACTCTGTTGTAGAACTCATACTCCATTTCCCGGATCATATGTTTCACAATATATTTTAATTGTTATAGAACTCATACTCCATTTCCCGGATCATATGTTTCACAACATATTTTAACAATTCAATTGGCCAGATTCAAAAAGTAAATTAAGTTCGTAGTTAAAAAATCATCACAATTTATTTTATAATTTAATATTGGCACATTCATTTTATCTCTTCATTTCACCATATCTCATAGTAAATTGAAAGATAGAGGGAACTACTCAGACTTCATTAGAAAGAAATAACAAAACACAAATTTTATATATAAAAGAAAATTCATACAACACTGATAAACAAACAATACTTATCTGAAAACTCTTTCTCAAAGAAAATCCTTTGTAGTCTTTCCTTACAAATGCAGGAAGAAGATATCTATCACTTTTCTCCTTCTCCAACACTCTTACATAAATTTTCACACTAAATCTCACCACAAAAACTCTAAGCTATGAAAACAAAATCACTAATTGAATATAATATGGAAGTGGAATGGAATGATGTGGTGTGAAAAATGAAATTAGAGGAGTGAAAAACTTAGAGGAGGGCTTTTTCTGATGAAATTTGGCCCCAAATAGAGCCCAAGGTCAGTTCTCCAAGAGGTGCCTCCAAAAACTCTTCAAAAATCATCCAAATACATCAAACCTTCTAAAAATGAGGTCTGCACCGCCTTTGGCACCATCGGTGCTGGTCTGGCGTTGCCGGCGCAGAGTAAAATATATCCGTGTTGCCTTGTTCTGCGCCGTCAGCGCTGATTATTTCTTCAAAAATGTCATTTTTTACTTCAAGTTTCATCCTTTTTTTCTTTCTTTTTTCTTTAAGCCCTAAAAATCAACAACCTATAAGAAAACATCAAAATACCTTCCATTAAAGTGCAATATCATCAAAAATAGGTATAACTAAAAATGCATATATTTTTGGTGTATCAAACGACCAGTATGAATCTGTGTCCTTTGGAAGACGAAGGGTCTATCGGACCTATTATGTCCGTGCCCCCAACACTCAACTGGTCAGGAAGCAACTGTTGGGTGTAGCACATTTGGAGGTTGGTGCAAGACCACCCCATGCACTTGGCAGTGGTGACATCTTCTGGCTATATCCATGCAATTGGACATCATTGCTGGCCAATAATATCTGAGTCTCTTGATATTCATTTTCATCTTCAGCCCTGACTGGTGAGCGCCACACAATCCGGCATGTACTTCTTTGACAATATTTTGTGCTTCTGTTCTGCTTAAACATTGTAGCCAC
This sequence comes from Phalaenopsis hybrid cultivar, assembly GCA_002079205.1. Lineage (NCBI taxonomy): Eukaryota > Viridiplantae > Streptophyta > Magnoliopsida > Asparagales > Orchidaceae > Phalaenopsis > Phalaenopsis hybrid cultivar. Next base: position 75,015 of record JXCR01036450.1, read on the forward strand.
ATCTGATCAAATGATCTTCTATAGAGGATATCGCCCACTGAGGCGTATGACATAGACCTTTTTGTGATGTGGTGTGTTGCTGATTTGTCCTCTAGCAACTTTCCAGTATGCAAATATTCTATTAGCATCTTATGCCAATCTTCATTGTCATCAGCAACCGCGATCATCATTTCTTCTTTTTTCCAAGCTTGTGTAGATCTTCAAGGTCGATCGGAGACAAAACTTGTCTTCCTTGTACTGTGATATCAATGGAATCCTCCGAGGGACATACCAATTCATTTGCAAGTTTTGTTAAAGCGTCAGCATGGGCACTATCTCCCCAAGGAATTCGGTAGAAAGTTACACGGGGAATTTGTTCCAGCAGCTTCATTGCGTATTGATGGTATTCTGCTAATCTTGGTTTCAAAATTTTATATAGTCCGATGACTTGCTGGATGACAAGTTGAGAGTTGTCATAGATGGCAATATCTGTTGTTTATTGAGATTGTCAACTCTAATCTGATAATTAAGGCTTCATATTCTACTTTATTGTTGGTACAAGACTCTGTCAGGTGATAGGAGAACCCTTATCTGGCGTGATAAAGATCAAACAAATTCCTACTTTGCCCGGTATAACTATCCCTGATCCTTTGTCTTTTTTGACAGAAGAAGCTTCGTTGAAGTACATCTCCCTGCATTGTGCACCAGAGAAATTCATCTGTAATACTTGTTCATCTGGGAACTCATCATTAAGAGGGGAACCAGTTGGAAGTGGGTGTGCAGCGAGGAACTCTGCTAAAATTTATCCCTTGATAGCACGGAGGGGAACAAAAGTTATATCAAATTGCAATAAAATCATCGACCATCTTGCTAGACGTCCAGAGAGTGTTGGTCAGGTCATCAAATATTACAACGGATCAAATTTTGATATTAGGGTAATCTTATGAGAAAACATGTAATGTCTAAGGTTTTGAGCGGCAAAAATCAAAGCTAGACAATGCTTCTCGATAGGTGGATACCTTACTTCTGTCGGTATTAGACGAAGACTCAAGTAGTATAGTGTATTTTCCTTACCCTTATCATTGACTTGGGCTAAGAGTGCTCCAAGAGAGTCATCTAAAGCCGCGGTATAAACTATTAAAGGTTTCCCCGGGATAGGGGCTGCCAAAAATAGAAGGTGTCATTATGCATTGTTTAATATCCTCAAAAGCCCACTGGCATTTCTCTTCCTAAATAAATTTTACTTCCTTTTTAATTAATGCCAAGAAGGGCTGTCACCTACTTGAGAGATTAGAAATAAAACATCTCAGATATGCCAACTTCCCTTGAAAGGAACATAGTTGCTTCAAAGTTTTGGGATGAGGCATTTCCAAGATAGCTTTAATCTTATCTGGGTTGATCTCAATTCCCCGATGACAGACAACTAATCCTAGAAATTTTCCGGAGGTAACAACGAAGGCACATTTTAAGGGATTCATCTTAAGGTCATATCGTCGTAACCATTCAAACACAATCCTCAAATCGTACAATTGGTCTATTTTTCGGTTACTTTTGATGACCAAATCATCCACATAGCATTCCACTTGGTTGTGAATGAGATAATAAAACATTTTTGTCATAGCTCGTTGATATGTCTCTCCGGCGTTCTTCATACCAAATGACATCACTGTGTAGCAAAAGATCCCAATCGACATTCTGAAGGTTGTAAGTGCTTCATCTTCTGGAGCCATCTTGATTTAGTTGTATCCTGATGATCTATCCATAAAGGAAAAAATTGCATGTGTCGAAGCAATATCCACCATCATTTCCGGTATCGGTAATGGAAATTCATTTTTTTAACATGCTTTGTTCAAATCCCTGAAGTCAACACAAACACAAATTTATCCAATTTTCTTCTTAACAGGTACAATATTAGCTAACCAGGTGGGGTATTACTCTTCTCTTACAAAGTTAGCTTCTATTAAGTTCTTCACCTCGGCAATGACTTGCTGCTCTATTTCGAGGTGCATTCTTCTTGGAGCTTGTTTTACTAGGGTTATATATTTTTTCCACCCCAAGTTTATGAATTGCAACTTCTGCTGACAGTCTTGGCATTTCATTGTAACTCCAGGCAAAGTAATCTTTGAATTATTTTAACAGTTTGATCAACTCTATAGATTTTTTATCGTTGAGTAGAGAACTTATAAATGTAGTTCAAGACTGCTCTTCTGTCCCAAGGTTAATTTCCTTCAATTCATCGACAGTTGATTTGATTTCTTCCTCAAATTCTGGCAGAGCATCTTCTATTAGCTGATCAATAGATTCATCCTCCACATCGAGGCAATCCTCTCCCGACCCATTAGTAACAACCATTCAAAATTTTGAATCATTGACTGGTCCGACTGTACCAAATCCGAGACCCTCTTTCGAGTTGGGAGTTCAACTTTTAACATCCTAAAATTTTTTAAAAAGTTGTAGTTTACCTTTTGGTATTTGTTTTGGCAAATGTCCTTGTTGAATTAACTTTTGTATATAAGGTCAAAAGTAACCAAAAGGAAATTTCATTAATTCATTATGGTCCACATCCAAATTTACATGATTTTAAAGATTAACAAAAGTAGAAGCACGATAAAATTTGATCGGCTTTGCACCAGCGCTATGGACCTCCTTGACCTACAAACTCTCAACTTTTTGAGGGAGCATCGGAGTAAGGGTCATGGTGTTCACATAGTGGTTTATCTGATCGTACATTGTTTCATATTTACTTTATTCCGGATCTTCTAAGGATATCTTGTACTCAGGTTTCTTCTATTTTATCATCATTATTTCATCTTAAGAACTGTCTTCATCACCAATGTAAATGATCATCCTAGTCTATTCAACAATTAAGTTGGTTCTTTCTCATCCACGTCCCCGGCCTCGACCTCGGGAGCGCGTACTAAAAGAACCCCCACCAATTTGTTGTAAAATAGTGGTGGAAGATCACTGAAGTGGAGTTGAATGGCTTCCTCTTTGTGATTTTCTTGAATCTTCATTTTTATTTGTCACAATTTCACGAGAGAAAACAATTTTCTTGGGAGGCACTTAGTAGGCGGTATCTTCATGAATGCCAACTTCATGAACTGAAAACGGTTGTAAATCTCCCTTGATACAATGTTCTTGTCCTTCCTTATAGTACTTAATGCACTAGTGTAGAGACGAAGAAACCATGTTGTGTTCATGAATCCATGGTTGACCAAGTAGAGCATTAAAAGAGGTCTCGGTGTCCATCATATGGAACTAAGCGATTGTTACTAGTTTTCCAACCTTCATAAGCAATGTAATTGATCCAAGGGATCTCTCTCCCTTTTGGTTGAGTCCTCTTAACATCATTTTATAGGTCGTAAGCTCTTGAGCTTCAATGTCCAAATAGGTCAATGTCTATAGACTCATCAAGTTGAGTGATGCTCCAGGATCTACTAAAGCTATGGAAAACACAAATCTACTGATGTTAACGGAGATATAGAGTGGATGATTGTGGTCGGTGGTACCGAGCAGCAAATCTTCATTTGTGAAATTTACCCCAAATTTTTCTTTCAGTGAGCAAACTTCATCCAAGGATGTGCTAGCTAACTGGGCTAATTAAATCTCTGGGTCGAGCAAAGTTGTAATCAGAGACTCTCTCATCTCCTTTGACAGGATTAGAGCGTCGTAGATGCTTAATTTGGCTGGTAACTTCCTAAGATGAGCTAGCACATTGTAATCTACTTTGTATGATCCTCCAATTTTCTCTTGATTATGTTGTTCTTCCACTGGCAGAGGTGGAGGTAGCTCTTTTTGAGTTACTATTTGCTTTTATTTATCTACTCGAGCTATTCTCGAGGGTAACACTCTCCTGCTCCTTAAGTTCACTTATGTAATTTCCTCTTCTTGAGACATCATTGTCAAAATTTTTGGTGTTTCTTCTTTGTTGGAAAGATCTAAGTTGATGGTGAGTGGAGCGCCATGGCGCTCGAGGATTGGCTCTTCACTCCCGGTGTTGTCGTAGTTGGTATCATCGATGTCTTCTTTAGTCTTGTCAATGAGTTCATCAGACTCGAGTATGATTTGAGGATCATTTTAGGAATCGAGATCGAGACTATATTGGTCAAAATCAGTTATGATATCACCAAAAATAGTTAAAATGTAGTCAAAATCATAATCATTATATTCATAAGACCTCAGAGGGATAAAAAGATAATTATACGAGGTCAGGGGTTCAAGGATTTTCTTCCCCAAATCCGAGACAACTAATCTAGTAGAGGAAGCCCTTATCCTACCTCCCGTGCTATCAGTCTTCATGGTGGTATTCTTCTTCTTCTTCTTTGATGTCGACGGACCTTCTGGTGACATCTTCATCTCAAACTTGGTAGGTTGAAGACTCTGAATGGAAGCTCATCTTGATGTAGACTGGATCTGGTTCAGTATTTTCTTGGACGACTTGCTCCAAACTGTACTCCATTTATCTTTTTCCAGTATACGGGTCAATCAAAGATATTAGCTCGGCCGAAATTATATTTATAGAACCCTTTTTAGGTTCTTTTAAATATTCTTTCGGGATCGTTATATTCCCTTCCTTAAGATTTTTCTCGAGCCAATCCTTGAAGATGAAACAATCCTCTATAGTGTGTCCAAGCAATATGTGATACGAGCAATTGTTCGGTTGATCTTTCTTGTCAACCTCTTAGGGATACAGGCAATAGTTTGGTTGATCTTTCTTATCGACCTCTTTAGGTTTCTTTGGATATGGTAATCTAAACTCAGCTTCTTCATCGGACTTTTGAGCATTTTGGATATCGCTTCGTCTTTGAAGGAGTACACTACTTTCGATCATTCTACCAAAGATATTCTCTTTTTCTCTACCCGGTGTGATCTTCCTTGAGGTTGTCACTGGCTGGACTGGCCATATTATTGTGTCTATTTTTTAGCATGCAATGATGACGATTTACGAGGATTTTTTGCATGTATCTTCATTGGTTGTTTTCCTTTATCGACAATTGCCACTGTTTTGAACTTCTTTTCAAATATTTTGGTTGCCTTGGATTTCTCATGAGAATCCATATGTTTGATTTCTTCTTGAAGACTGTTGGCTTTGCTGAGTAGCTTCTCGAAGGATTTGATGGTGAGTCCCTTGAGCATGAAAGCTACTGGCCCATGTATGCTTTCAGGAAGAATTTACATCGTGTGATGTTCCTGCAGCTGAGTCAAGCTAAGGTTTCTCCACCTCAAAATATAATACACTAAAGTCTCATTGGGCTTTTACTTTTCTATTATGAGATCTCCAATAGACACAAGATGCTATGCTCAGACAAATCTTTTTAAGAACAACTGCTCTAGTTTGGAACGTTTTGACTGATCCTTTAGGTAATTTGACATACCAATCAAAAGTGAACCCTGACAACTACTGACAAACTGAAGGAAAAGTAAAGCTTCGTTACCTTTAATATTACCACAACTAGCTCAAAAATGAGCTATGTGCTTTCTGAGATTTCCAGTCTCATCGAATATCTTAAAGTTTGGTGACACAAAACCCTTAGGGTAGGGTACGACATCAAACTCCTCCAGGTAAGGTCTACCCTTTAAAACCAATGCACCACCCTTAGATTGGGTTAAGACCTCCCGAACTTGTTTGGTCATTTGCTTAAATTCCTTTTCTGGCATGGCGCTTGATGGAGAATCCTTTGGTTGCTCATCCCTATTTTCTAAGGCAACTTCCCTCCTTTCATCCGTGATATGTATAATCTCTGGTTGGTTGAGAAGAGAGGCTAATTGTGGTACTTGAGATTATCCTTGAACTGTGCCCATGGCGGTCATGGCTATAGCCATCTCTTCCATTCTTTTCTCCAGTTGGTTGACTTGCTCATCCCTTAGGAGGATAGCCTTACGCAGCTCATCTACGACATTCGCTTCGACAAGAGGTTGAGCATCGCGCGCAGATGTAGCGGCTCTGGTGTCAATGACATGGATATCCATGAAATCTTCATCGAGGTACTCGTTAAAGTCAAAGTCTTCATCATCGTCAATGGAAACTCCTTGTTCTCGAGCCAACTCGGGAATATCAATTATGAGCTTTTTGACGTTTTCTTTGATTATTGGTTCTTGGATTGTCTTAAGGTCTGGAGGACCTTGCTGGACCTCCTTCACTTGCTCATCCATCTCGCTAGCAATTGCTGTGAAAAAATCAGATACTTCGGGCTCTGACTTCATTCCATGATCTTGCCCTGCAGGCTTACTTGACTGTATCGGTACAACAACCTTGGGTATCCATACATTTTTCTTTGATGGTGATGTTTTGAGATGGAGTGTCTCAGCAGAAACATCGGCATATCAAGGAGAGGTATGCTCCCCTTTTTGCAGATTAGATACAATACTGGGTGATCTCTTCATCTTTTCCTTTAGAACTTTAGAAACATCTTTATAGTGGGTGATTGGTAGAATTCTTGGACCTAGATGTGACTTGACTGGTCAACGGCCCACGGGTTTAGTAACAATAGAATCAGTAGTAACAATGGCGGTATCAACTCCGCTTCCCAAACGACACAAGGCGAGAATGTGAGCATGTAAAATTTCAGTTGACTTTTGAGATCATCTGGCATATTTGATGTCCTTTAAAATTTCATTCTTAATGTGGGGGATACTACACGTCCTACTCGTTTGAGTAACTCGCCAACTGAACAACCTTCTTTAGCAGCTAGTCTCTGAAAAACTGAACTAACTCGGGTGATAGGAGCAGACTTCATCCTCTCCCCACCATGTCCATGAGGTATCGATAAAGTAACGGCGATCTTTTAGAAACTTTCGTACCAATTAATGTTCATTAAGGGATGGAACCTACTCCCTTGCAGAAGTGGATAGGTTTCCAACAACGCTTAATCATCCTGGTGAGGATCTTCATCAACAGGCACTTCGTCAAAAATCTAGGATTTAGTAGCCCTCTGCACCTTCCTGTTACGGTTTCTCCTTTGGGTTTGGGTTAACGGTTTAGTCCTCAAACTTGATCTGATTTCAAACACTGATGGTGGGATGACCAATCCTTCAGTTGGGTCATCAACGATCATGACTTATTTTCCCTTAACAGAAGCGAGAACAATAGGCTTGGTAGGTGTCATAGTGGTAGTGATCTTGACCTTCTTGTAATAAGGGAAGTCCTGGGGGCAGTTCAGGTTGAACCCGGTAGACGGTTCTTGAACCTCTGGAACGGTGACTTTCATCATGACGAACAGGGCTTTCACGAGAACGACCTCGAGATCTTCAAATCCAGCTCCAAACTTGATGGTAGGAGCAACCTTACGGGCATCGCGGCTCGTTGGCAGATTGCAGGAGAAAGTGAGCACTGGAAATTCCATTGCAACAACTTTGAAAAAGAAAGTTCTAGGGTTAGCTATTTGACCAATACCTCATAATCTTAGTGCAAGCACTAAAAAAAATAACAAAGGTCGATCTGTAGATCAAGGAAGTCTTTTTTTAATTTGTGGGAATTTTGAAATTTTAGTGAAAATAGTTTGAAAGTAGAAAGATTTAATTAATATAAGAAGAATTATAGAGCACGCACAGCACGAAATAATTAGATTTAACTTGCAAATTAGCAGATCAAAATTGAAAGGGAAAGTAAAGTTTTAGGACCCAGTGCGAGACTGACTTAACAACGCACAATGCCCAGGTGGAACTAGTTCACCAACACACCTATTGGGGGTCCGACCCCACACAAAGATTAAAAAGTCTTTAATGGCCTCCTGAACCTCTCTGTTCAAAGGTGCTTGAACAGACAGTCGTGAAGTCCAAAAGAGTTGACTGTACATTTTCAAGACAGAAATGGGTAAAGCATGCCAATGGAAGTAAGGTAATATGGTCCAAGAGGAACATGAACACATTACCGATATATGAAAATAATATTTTCTGATTTAAATGGAGAGAGAAGCTAATCCTCAACAGAGTTGCTAGAAGCTGGTCGGAACTAAAAAGTTGAGGAGTTGCCCGTTAGACGTTGTCGGTCACCGGAATCAAAATCCTGCCGCCCGCTTTGGAAGGACATTTAATTTACATATATATATATAT
>JXCR01036450.1:83344-108294 GCA_002079205.1 Phalaenopsis hybrid cultivar
TTTAATTTATATATATATATATATATAGTTTAGTAAAATATGAAATCAAACTGACCCCATATTTTTCATAGTTTAAATTAAAGAGCACTTTACCTCAAACCCTGTATCTATCCTGAAAGATAAACACAAGACTTGAGGATGAGGCTCGATCAAATAAACTAAGAAATATATGACATCTATTTGGTCTGCAAAACCATTTTTATTTGCCGACAAGTTCCCCTATTTAATATGAAAAATTAAACAGAGTTTATACTAAGATGGGTTTGGAAAAGCTTCCTATAAGAGCAAACCACTATAGTTAATTACATCTTAAAGGACCGAAGTCACTTAAGAAAACTCTCAATAAAAATAAAAAATGTTATCTTCAAAAAGGTCAAAGGATTAGGAATTTTCAACAAAATTGGACGTAGAGGTGTGAAAAGGGAATGACTCAAGTTTGGAGCATTTTGTTGTAGAGTCCAAAGGAGGAAGAACTGGGGGATGTCAGAGATCCGAAGGAGAACCTCGGTTACTTCCCAAGCTATCCTGAAGTTTAGCTTCAATTTTGAGAGAAATAATTTGAATGTTTCATCCTGCAAAATTTACTATTTAGGAATTACATTCGTGTGAAACGATCACACAAATAACCTGTAAGATGTGAGGATTTAGGCGGCGAAGGACGACAACCTCAGAATCTTAAGACAAGTTAGGGCTTATATTGTATAACAGAGTTATACAAAGGCCTAAAGATGAGGTGAGGATCTATGTTGCATAAGCAAACAAACTCAAAATCCTATGACTTATTGTTTAATTCTAAGGAAGAAAATTAGTTTAGTTGGGGAAGACATGTTTTTCTATTGAAGATGGTTGTGTTGCCCATTATACTAGCTCCAAACTCCTTGTCATGACAATTTTAAGTTTTTTAGTGTGTCAGGCTATGATGTCAAATCAGATGGCCCTGTGGTTATGGTCATTAAAATATTATGAGGCATATTAAATTTGATTAGAACGACACCGGTTAGGATCCTATGGTTCTCTCATTCCAACATCACTATTTTCTATCAGATTCACTTAGTCTAAATGAATTAACTAAACTCAACTTAATGAATTATGTACTTTCATTTAGACCGTGAGAAATCTCATTAGCAATCGTAGGTTACCTCCTCCGAGGGATTAACGATCATCTGATAGAGACATCTTAATTTAGTTTCAATTGTTATTTTGTGATGTTTGTAATTAAATTTTGAGTTGTTTTATATTTTGAATGATGTTGAGGTGATTTTTATCTTGGTTGATTTGAGTTCTGGTTTTGGTTTTACTCATTACCCTAACAGTTTTGGTTTTCATGCAGGGTGATATCGTTGTTTAACATGCAAGCTCAAGACAAGAAGTATAGGAAGGTAAATGCATTAATGTAAAAGTGTACTTGGCGAGTCTTCTCGTCCCACCACCTAAAAGGTTAGTATTTGCAAAGCATGTATAATATTGCAAGAAAGTTTAAGTTGTAAGAGTACATGAAGGTTTAGTTACCAAACCCCAAGTTATGACTTTGTTGAATCTCGGAAGATCCTAGTGGAAAATTTTAGAACAAAATATGATAAGTCCAATTTTCCCTTCAGAATATCCAATAGATTTCAAAATGTTCAAGGCGTGACACTAGATCATTTTGAATATCTCTTGAAATATCCTGAGTTCATTTTGATCTTGTCATAATGTTTTGATAATTATCTGGGGAGTGTGACCACCCCGTTTTCCAGTGAAACTTAACAATTTAATTAACCCGAGGATAGGGTACTCGATCAATCAATTGACGTTTCATTTAAGAGTTTTGTGAGTGGGTGCCTTTAAGACGTGTTTGAGTCATTTAAGATTGTGGTGCCCGGAGTTAAAGTCAGGCTTGTAGTGCTTAAAATATGTTAATCACCAATCACATCATTCTCTAAATCCAACCAATTGAGTTTAGAAAATGAGCCTAGGTCACTATTAAGCCTTTAACAATCGTAGTGAGTGAAATGGTGGTTTTCAAAGTTTTTCTTTAAGTTCCATATATCTTTATTAAATGATCAGATCATACTCAACATTGGTTCTAAGAAGAGTAAATTATCATCTTCCTGGCTTAAGCCCATCACTTAAGAACCATTTGATCTTTAATTGACTTCTAAGGAATGAAGATTAGGAGAATTATGCTTTTAGTTGATGTTGTGCAAGGGTGTTGAATGGGTTTCTACCTTTTAACCCCATTGTATTTTAATCATCCAAACATTCTTATTAAGATCAAAATTACCCATTTTCTCATTGATAATTTTAAATTTTTTATTAAGGCACCAAAGTCTTATAATTACCACTTTGCCCTTGGGGCACTTCACCTCATAACTTTTTAAGCACAACTCCAATGATTTTGAGGGTTCAAAGTGTTATATCTACAAGGTAATTATGATGTTAGAGGAGAACATGTGGACCTCTCAAGGTTTGATTTAATTTAAATAATTATTTAAATTTAGGAAATAGGATTTTCAAAGGTTAATTTATTTAATTATCCAAAATAAAATTTATATTTATGGAAAAATTATCAGAGGTTTCCTAAGGTTAGAGAAACACTTAAGCAAAATTTCATGATTTTTTTAATCAAATTTCTATTTTTATTTTTTAATTTTTAGATCAATTTTCATGATTTATTTAAATAGAAAATATTGTCTTAATTACAAAAAAATTTTTTATGTTTTTATTAGACTCCTCTAAGTTCAAAAAAATTAGAGAATAAAATTTTATATTTTTGTGATTTTAAATTTATTTATTATAATTATTTTAGTGAGAAAATATGAAAAATTCATTTTTAAGCTTTTAAAATTTATTTTTAACTTAGAAAAATTAGGAAAAATATCTTATTGAGTCCCAAGTGAACAGAGGACCATTAGACACATTTTCAAATATATTTTCAATTTTGAAATTTTAATTATTCTTAATTATTTTAAATCCAAAATATGGCTAAAAATCAATCATTTTTTTCAAAAATAATTTTTATTTTTCCTAGGTGCATCTAATCATAAAGAACTCAGAAAACCAATTTTCCAATTTTTCTGAGTGTATTTATTTTATTATAATTATTTTTATACAAACATACAAGATTTCTTAAAAAACCCACCTTAGTACTTATACCAAGCCAAATTTTCAAATTTATACAATGGGTATATATGATTGTTGTGAAAAATGTGGAGTTAATTCTGTTAATTTTTTATATGTATTTAATTTACACAAATTAATATAAGGTATTCACATTTAACTAAGTATAGAAATTCACAAAATGATTCAAAGCATCACAATATTTTTTCTATACTTCTTTGACCACAGGAAACCTACTAAAATTATTCTCATAATTTTTCAAGTGATATTTTAATTTATATAATTAAAATAATCCAAAATGGTCACCTTAGCTTGAAAATTAGGGTTAGAAGCGTAGATATGCCCTCTGACCTCAAAAAAATCAGGAGACATAGCCTTTGACATGAGGAACAAACCCTCAAAATTTCAAGTCATGGTGAAATGTTTTAAGCTATGGAGAATTAAAATACCACAGAGGGTATTTAATTAATTAAAAATCATTTGTTCAAAAAATAATTTTTTTTTCATACACATTATTCTCCTCATTCACTAAGCAAGGGGGTATTTTTCTTTTATTTTTATGATTTTTCTAGAGAAAGATATGGATTTTTGAAGTTTAGGCATTTAAAATAATTCACAAAAATCCCTATTTTTCTACTTATACACGCGGCGCTGACTGGATCCTAGGCAGCTACGAAAGAACACGTGGTGCTTCACTATTTGACACTACCATCCCCCTCCACTACCATGCGGACCGTGCTTTATGTACCAAGGGCTTGTCCGACTTGATCTCCTCCATCCACTTGATAAACGCGCGATCAGACGACTCTCTGTTATCGTCCCCAAGTGACCTAACCCGTGAGCCATTCACACTAAAACCTTAAGATCTTGGCTTAGAATCAACCAAATAGCATGGGGTTTCTTTCTAAACCTTCATCTACTCAAGACAAACACATCTATACGGTTTATACAGTATGAAATACAGTAAATATGTATGGAGGGTCAAAACAAACTCGATTTATGGTTAGAGTTCAATACCTTTATCTGAGAGGGGAGGCCTCAATCAAATGGTTGTGGTAGCTTTGCTTGGTCCCAACAAACCTCCAGATGAAGTCTTGTGCCCTGGTGAATGGTCTAGGTATGAATTTGATCAAGCTCTATTTCAGGTATTGGTATAGAGCTACCCTAGAGGCTGTTTCAGAGGGGGGTTTGATGGGAATCAACTCCTCTTACTCTAGATATGTGGTGTGCATAATTAATTTGAGTTTTGTGGACTGTGGAGAGATGTGTTGGTTTGAGCTGAAAGTTTGAGCTCAAAATTGGGCTTCCACAGTGGGGATCAATGGAGGAAAATGGTGGCAATGAGTTTAGGAGTTCTTGGAGAGTGTCTGAGAGCAATTAGCCAGAGTTTCCCCAAGGATTTTTAGCACTCACTTTTCTTGGCCATGGAGGGGTTGGTTAAATAGAGGAGCTTAGGGGGGGTTTAGGGCTAATTGATGGGTGTAAAATGGTGCTTAGGTGGAGGGTTGAGGAGCTCTCAAGAGCCATTTGGATGAGGTGGCCTCTATGGTTGAAATTAGGTTTGATTTGGTCTTGAGGCTCTCTATTTTGGGGTTTTCTGGCCACTAGGCTGGCCGGTAAGGCTAGGGGAGGTGGCCAGACAGTTAGGTAATCCAGGAGGAGGTTTAATTATAATTTACTTCCAATGGTAACCAATGATGGGGGAGATATTTGGTTGAGGCCCAAAAATGGGCTAAGATCCCTTAATTTAGGGACCCATTGGTCCATATCTTATCATGGCTGATCCAAGGGAGTTTATCTTGGTCAATAAGGTGTGCTTAGTGGCTATGGGGACCTTAATTTAGTGACTTTAGGATGGCTAAGTCAATTTTGGTGCATGGGTTCAATTTGGGTTCAAATGGCTAAGAGTTGGGTTTGGTTTAGGCTAGCCATGACTTTGAGCCCAATTAATTTATCAAAATTGTGTAGATGATTGTAATGAGGATTTTTGGTGAAGGATTGAAATGATTTTGAGTTCAATTGGAAGCTCAATTTGAAGGATTTTGGGATTTTGGTCAATTTGGGCATGTTGGACTAGACTTAGGATTTGGTTGGGCTGAGGTTGGGTGAGGTTCAAATTGATTGTTGAAAATGTTCTATAGGAATGTAATTAAGAGTTTTCAACATAAATTGGGAGCCAATTTTGGGGAATTTGGTGGAATTTGTGGACATAGCAAATTTGGGGAAAATTTGGGGATTTTTTGGACTTGGGTTAAAATTAAGTGAAATTGAGGCTTCAACAAGGCTAATTGAAGGTCAAATTTGGATAAAAGATTTAGGATCCAAATTGGGGCAAATTAAGTAGGCTTTGGGGTTCAATTTGGTGGGATTAAGTCATCGAGCCAATATTGGGGGTTTGACTTAGATCAAAATTGAGCTCAAAGAATGGGCCAATTAGGTAAGGATTTGGTTTATATTAGTCATATGAAAGGTTAATTTGAGTTTAGGATTGAAATTGGGTGGAATTGGAACTAATTTTATGGACATTTAAGGTGAATTTGGGGAAATTGAGCCTTTAAAGGCAGTTTGGGGATTTTGGTCAAAATGGTCAAATTGGCCAAATTGGGTTCAATTAGAGGGTCCAAATTGGTTTTGGAGACATTGGAGTGATATTTAAGGTTTTGGAAAAGCTTAAGGTGCCAAGGGTATTTTAGTAATTTTGGCAAATTTGGGGGTATGTTGGTAATTTTGGGCAATTTTGGGTTGTTTTGGGCAATTTACGTATTTTAAAATGGTTTGAAATGATTTTTTAACAAATTTAAGTATTTTGGGTAAATTTGAGGATTTTGACCAAATTTGGGGTTTCAAGGGCATTTAGGTAATTTGAGTGGATTTAGGAGCAAAAGGCCAAGTTGGACATTTTTGTAGAATTAGGGTGCCAACCACCCTATATGAGTTATGGACCAATGAAATCCCCATTTAAGTCCTCTATGTGGTGGTCTTAGCTAAACCCTAGTCTAGGGCTAGTGGGTCTAGGGGATCATCTACATGAGTCTCCCAAAAGATCAAGGAATCAAAGTCAACAATTTTGGTTTTAGGTTGTGAGTGGATATAGATGATGGTGTGTGTAGTGAGTGAACTAGCTCCAGAACAACACCCAGGGTCAACCCTAAGGTGAAATAGTTCTATGGGGACTCCTCTTAAGATCCTCCATACTGACCCAACCTATTAAGTGCTAGAGGTTAGGACCAATATGTGAAACTTCAAGTTGAGCAAGAAATCTTAGAATTTCTAAATGTGAGGGTTCCTTTTCTAGTTTTTTAAGAATAGTCAACAGGAAAGTACTATGACTAGACCTTAGGCAACTAAAGAGGAAAAACTAAACCTTAACGAAAAGTGAGGTCAACAAGCATTCAAAGTTTCATAAAATGATTGAGTATCAATTATCTTCCCTAGTGAATTTTCCTCTAATACTGATGGTATTTGAGATTAATTCACTCCAATTTAATCAATCTTTTTTGATATAACAGCAATTTGCGATGTTAAAATAGAAATTGCATCAGATTCATGAATACTAGCTACTCTCTTAGGATTTACCCTTTCAGAGGGCCAATGGAAATTATTAGTAGTCATTTCTTCTATTAAAGAGTATGCTTCATCAAAAGGTTTTGACATTAAAGATTCACCTACAGCAACATTTATAATAGATCTAATTGTTCTACCAATCCAATGTAAAAAAATTGAATTATTAGCCCATCTGGTAGAGCATGGTGTGAACATTTTCTAAGAAGATCCTTAAACTTTCCCAGGCTTCATATATTGATTCCCCTTCAAACTGACAAAAATATGTAATATCATTCCTAAGCTTAGCGGTTTTTGAGGGTGGAAAATATTTAGCCAAGAATTTTTGTGATAGTTCTCCCCAAGTTCTGATAAATCCAAATGCTAATGAGTTTAACCAAGCTTTGGCTTTATCCCTTTATGAAAAAAGAAAAAGTCTAAGCCTAACAACATCATTAGATGCTCCGTCATATTTAAAATAGCACAAATCTCAAGAAAACTAGCAAGATGTAAGTTAGGATCTTCAGTAGGTGTTCCTCCAAACTGATTATTTTGCACCATTTGGATAATAACAGGTTAAGCTCAAATGAATTAGCAGCAACATCAGGATTTTGAATAGTTAAGTGAAGTTCATCTGCTGTTGGATTAGCATAATCTTTTAAAGGTATTTGTCGATTTTCATTTATTTGATTATCTAAGTTATTCTCCATTTTGTTCAAAATTTTAATTTCTCTTTTTATGTTTTCAAATTTTTCTAATAGTACGTTCTAATTCTGAATCGTAAGGTACTAAATCTTCAGATCCAATATTTAACATAAGCAAATATAATAAGCAAAGAAAATTTTCTTAAAAATACACTTAAATATATAGTTATATATATATATATATATATATATATGTATATGTATTGGATTTTTTATTTTACATTTTTTTTATATTTTTAATTTTGTATACTTTTATCTCTAAATTTCCTAATTTGTCAAATTTATTTAATTTACCGTTACCTTCCCCGACAACGACGCAAAAAACTTGATCCCGGTTGAATATAGTTGTGTAAATTTTATAAAGTTGACTCTGCTTTACAACGGTGATAAAACTTGATGTGGTATTTTAATAATAATAACGTTAAGTTCTTAAGATTAGGATTCTATGCAAGTATATGTATCATTATGAAGTAATACAAGACTTTCTATTTAAGTCCCAAATATCGATCCCACAGGGAAGGTTTAAATTTGAAATGATAAATTAACTAGGAAATTCACAGAAATTAAATGAAGTTACTGTCACTAATTTTGAATGTTTAAGATACTATCAAAGCTAAATTATTTACTACTAGCAGAATTTAAAAGAAAGGTTTAAGATTAATAACTACTAAACTATGTTTATGTGATTAAGTTTTCTAATATGAAAAAGCATCATTCTCACTACAATGAGTTTTTGGTGAAATGAGATGAGATAAATGGTTTCAATATGTCTTATGCCAAATCGGAGCAATTTTAATTCTCTACCCTGATTCATTTTTTTAGAAAAGCATTAGCTAATCTTAGGTTTAGTCCCTAAATCTGTGGCTAGGCTAGGAGGATACTGGCTCCCACTCCAGAGCTCTCACTTCCCTTCCCATGAAGGCTAACTCTCACTTTAGTTTTTAAACACTAAGATTGAATTGAGGATCTTTATTATGTCACCCTAGAAATCTCCAATTTTACACCCAGAAAAGTATATTTCCCTATATCTTTGCACTTAATGCCATGAACGAAATACTCCTTCATGGACTAAAATGTGATTATCACTCTGTTGTAGAACCATACTTCATTTCCCGGATCGTATGTTTCACAACAAATTTTAACAATTCAATTGGCCAAATTGAAAAGTAAATTAAGAGTGGAGTTAAAAAACCATCATAATTTATTTTAAATTTTAACATTGGCACGTCCACATTATCTCTTCATTTCACCATATCTCGGAGTAGAGAGATAGAAAAAGGAAACTACTCAGACTTTATGAGAAAAATACAACAAAACACAAATTTCATGTATAAAAGAAAGTTTATACAACAATAATAAACAAACAACACTTATCTAAAACTCTTTCTCAAAGCAAATCCTTTGTAGCCTCTTTTAGGAAATTTAGGAAGAAGAAATGTCTCACTTATCTTCCTCTCCAACACTTCTTAGAGAAGAATTCACACTTAAACTCACCACAAAAACTCAAAACTATAAAAATAATAACTAATTAATGGTGTGGAATGGTGTGGAATGTAGGTGTGAAGAGAAAAGCTGAAATGAGTGTAAGAATTTGAAATGGTGCAAAGGTTTGTGGGGGTTTCTGATCAAATTTCAGCCCTAAATGGAGCCTAGGTTGGTTCTCCAATAGGGGCATCCAAAAACTCTTCAAAAAATGTCTAAATTTGAATCTTCTAGAAACAGGCTCTGCACCGACATTGGCGCCGTCAATGCCGATTCTAGCACCGTCGGCTCGAGAGGCCATCTTTTTTATTCCTTCTTCACTATCAAACAGCGCCGTCTGAGCTGACAAATTTTTTAACTTCTCCATTTTAACTCCAAATTTCATCATTTTTTCTTCTTTTTTGCTCCAAGTCCTCAAAGTCAACAACCTACAATAAAACATAAAAAACACCCTCCATTAAAGTGCAATATCACTAAAATTGAGTATAAAATATGGGTCTAAAAATGCATATATATTTGGTGTATCAATGATAATCGGTATATCCATCTAAAAAGCAGTAATATTTGTTTGCAACCAATCTATCCAACATTTGGTCTAGAAAGGGTAAAGGAAAGTGATCTTTTATGGTGGTCAGGTTTAATTTCTATAGTCTAACCAAATTTGTCAACCAGTAACTTGTCTTATTAGAATTAATTCATTTTTCTCATTTACTTCAACAGTCACTCCTCCTTCCTTTGGAATACAGTGAATTGGACTTACCTAAGTACTTTACTTACCTATTTTTATTGTTTTCAAATTTTTCTAATAGTACGTTCTAATTCCAAATTGTAAGGTACTAAATCATCAGATACAAAATTTCACATAAGCAAATATAATAAGCAAACAAAAATTTCTTAAAAATACTCCAAAATATATAGTTATATATATATATATATATATATATATATATATATATATATATATATNTATATATATATATATATATATATATATATATATATATATATATATATATATATATATATATATTGGATTTTTTGATTTTTTTAGTTTTTTGTATATTTTGTATTTTTTATATTTTTATCTCTAAATTTCCTAATTTAGCAAATCTTTTTAATTTATTGTTAACTTCCCTAACGATGATGCCAAAAACTTGACCAATGGAAATATAGTTGTGTAAAATTTAGAAAGTTGACTCCTCTTTACAATGGCGCCAAAAACTTGTTGTGATATTTTATAAATAATAATGTTAAATACTTAATATTTGGTATTCTACGCAAATATACGTATCGTTATCAAGTAATATAAGACTTTCTTTTTAAGTCTCAAATATCGATCCCATGAGGAAGGTTTAAATTTGAAATAATAAACTAACCAGAAAATTCACAGAAGTAAAATGAAATTACAGTCACTAATTTTGAATGTTTAAGATACTATCAAAGATAAATTATTAACAACTAGCAGAATTTAAATGCAAGGTTTAAAATTAATAACTACTAAACTATGTTTATTCGATGAAGTTTTCTAATATGAAAAATCATCTTTCTCACTGCAATGAGTTTTTCGTGAAATGAGATGAGATAAATGGTTTCAATATGTATTGTGCCAAATAGGAACAATTTTAGTTCTGTACTGTGATTTAGTGTTATAGAAAATCATTGGCTAATCTTAGGTTTAGTCTCTAAACCCGTGGCTAGGCTAGGAGGATACTGGCTCCCACTCCATAGCTCCCACTACCCTTTCTTTGAAGGCTAACTCTCGCTTTAGTTTTTAAACACTAAGATCCAATTTGGGATTTTTAATCTGTCACCCTAGAAATCTCGAATTCTACACCCAACAAAGTATATTTCCCTATTTATTTGCACTTAATTCCATGAACAAAATACTCCTTCATGAAATTAAATGAGATTCTCACTTTGTTGCAGAACTCATACTCCATTTCCCGGATCATATGTTTCACAACATATTTTAACATTTCAATTGGCCAAATCGAAAAGTAAATTAAGAGCGGAGTTAAAAAATCATCACAATTTATTTTAAATTTTAACATTAGCACATATGAATTATCTCTTCATTTCACCTTATCTCAGAATAGGGAGAAAAATAAAGGAAACTACTTAGACTTCATGAGAAAGATACAACAAAAGACAAATTTCATATATAAAAGAAAGTTCATACAACAATAATAAACAAAAAACACTTATCTGAAACTCTTTCTCAAAGCAAATCCCTTGTAGCCTCTCTTAGGAAATGTAGGAAGAAGAAATCTCTCACTTCTCCTCCTCTCAAACAGTTCTTAGAGAATAATTCACACTTCAACTCACCACAAAAACTCAAAACTCTATAGAAAATAACTCACTAATGGCGTGGAATGATGTAAAGTGGAAAAAGTGTGCAAAAGGGGGCGATGGATGGCGAATAGGGGCGAATGAAGACGAAGAAGGAGACTTTTTTCTGATCAATTTTGGCATTAAATAGAGCCTAGGGTCGGTTCTCCAATGGGTCCATCCAAAAACTCTTCAAAAAGCATCCAAATTCATCGAATCTTCTAAAAATAGGGCCTGCTCCAACACTGGCGTCGTCGGCACCCATTCTGGCGCCAGTGGTCCGTAATTAAAATTTGTCTTCTATGTCAAACAGTGCCGTTGGTGCCCAGTCTGGCGTCATCGGCACTAAATAATTTTTCAGTTTCTCCATTTTGACTCCAAATTTCATCATTTTTGCTTCCTTTTTGCTCTAAGTCCTAAAAATCAACAACCTGCAATAAAATATTAAAAAATATCTTCCATTAAAGTGCAATATCACCAACATTGACTATAAAATATGGTCTAAAAATGGATATTTTTTTGGTGTATCAATAGAAGCAGGCTTTTTCCGCTCCCCACCATGTCCATAAGGTGATTGTAAAGTAGAGGTGAACTTCTGGATACTTTCGTACCCAATAGTATCCATTAAGGGATGGAACCTACTCCCTTACAGAATTGGGTAGATCTCTAGTAATCTTGACTCCTCCTGATGAGGAACTTCATCAACAGGTACTTCCTTAGAAATATGGGCTTTAGTAGCCCTCCAGATCTTCCGGTTGTGGTTTCTCCTTTGGGTTCGGGTTAATGGTGTGGTCCTCAAACTTGATCCGATTTCAAATACTGACGTTAGGACAACCAATCCTTCAGTCGGGTCTTCGACGATCATAACATCTTTTCCCTTAGCTGAAATGGTAGCAACAGGCTTAGCAGGTGTCGCGGTGACAATAGTCTTTACCTTCTTGTAGAATGGGAAATCCTGTAGACAGTTTAGGTTGAACTCAGCAGATGGTTCATGAACCTCTAGAGCAACAAATTTCATCACAAAGAATGGGGCCTTCCCAAGAATAACCTCCAGTTCATCAAATCCTGCTCCAAACTTGATGGTGGGAGTAACATTGCAGGCATTGCGGCTCGTCGGCAGGTTGCACGAGAAAGTGAGCATTGGGAATGCCATTGCAACTACTTTGAAAAAAGAAAGTTTTGGGGTTAATTATTTGGCCAATACCTCGTAATCTTAGTGCGAGCACTATAAATTAACAAAGATCGATCTATAGACTGGGTAAGTCTTTATTTAATTTCTGGAGATTTTAAGATTTTAGTAAAAATAGTTTGAAAATTGGAAGAATTAATTAATATTAGGAAAATTAAAGAGCATGCGTAGCACAACACAATCTGATTTAATTTGAAAAAATGAAAATCAAACTCGAAAGGGAAAATGTGAAGTTCAGGACCCAGTGCGGGACCAACGTTACAGCACACAATGCCCAAGTGGAACTAGTCCACCAACACACCTATTTGGGGTCCGACCCCACACTAAGATTAAAAAGTCCTTGATGGCCTCTTGAACCTTCCTATTCAAAGGTGATTGAACAGACAGTCCTAAAATCCAAAAGATTTTACCGTACTTACCCAAGAAAGAAATGGGTGAAGCATGCCAATGGAAGAAGGTTAATCTGGTTCATGAGGGACGTGAACACATTACCAATGTATGAAGATAATATTTCTTGATTAATAGGGAGAGAGAAACTACTCCCCAGTGGAGTCGCCAGAAGTTGTCGGTATAATTTTAGTTGAGGAGTTGCCCATTGGAAGCTGTTGGCCGCCGGAATCGGAATCCCATCGCACTCTTCGGAAAGGCATTTAATTTACATATATATAAGTTTAGGAAAATATGAAATCAAACTGATTCAACATCTTTCATAGTTTAAATGAAAGAGCATTGTACTTCAAGCCATGTATCTATCCTGAAAGATAAACACAAGACTTGAGGGTGAGGTTGGGTCAAATAAACTAAGAAATGTTTGACATCTGTTTGGTATGCAAAAACCATTTTATTTATAAGCCAACAATTTTCCCTATTTCATATGAGAAATTAAATGGGGTTTATATTAAACTGGGTTTGGAAAAACCTTCCTATAAGAGCAAGCCCCTATAGTTAATTACATCTTAGATAACTAAAGTCACATAAGAAAACTCTCAATAAAAATAAAAAAGTATTATCTTCAAAGAGATAAAAAAGATATTACTTTTCAATAAGAACGGACAAAGAGGTGTGAAAGGGGAATGACTCAAATTTGGAACATTTATTATATAATCCAAAGGAGGAGAGATTAGGGGATGTCATAAATCTGAAGGAGAACCTCGGTGATTTCACAAGCTACCCTATGGTTTGGCTTCAATTTTGAGGAGAAATATTTAAATGTTTCATCCTGGAAATTAGATTAACTAGGGGTTACACTCGTGTGAAACCATCATACAAATAGCCTGAAAGATGTGAGGATTTAGGTCGTGACAAACAACAACCTAAAAATCCTAAAACAAGTTAGGGATTAAATTTTATAGCAGGGTTATACAAAAGCCTAAAGAAAAGTTGAGGATTTATGTTGCATAAGCAAATCACCTCAAAGTCCTATGGGTTGGTTATTTAATTCTAAAAAAAGAGTGGTTTAGCATATGTAGACATATTATGTTGTTGAAGTTGGTCGTGTTGCCCACAATGCTAGCTCCAAGCTCCTCGTCGCGGTAAGTTTAAGTTTTTTAATGTGCCAATTTATAATGTCAAATCAGATGTCCTAAGGGTCATGGTTATTTAAATGTTATGGGGCCTATTAAAATTGATTAGAGCGACACCGGTTAGGATCCTACAGTTCCCTCATTCTGGTATCACTATTTTCTTTCGAATTCACTTAGTCCAAATGAATTTACAAAACTTAACTTAATGAGTTCCTTATGTTTATTTAGACTGTTGGAAATCTCATTAGCAACCGTAGGTTACCTCCTCCAAGAAATTTCTGATCATCTCATAGAGACATCTTAATTTAGTTACAATTTAGTTTTTTTGTGATGTTTGTGATTAAATTTTGAGTTGTCTTATATTTTAAATGTTGTAGCGGTGAATTTTATTTTGATTGATTTTTAGGTTTGGTTTTATTTTTACGGCTATCCTAGCAGTTTTGGTTTTCATGCAGGGTGACATCGTTGTTTAACATGCAAGCTCAAGGAAAGAAGTACAAGAAGGTAAATGCAATAATCTAAAAGCGCACCTATCAATTCTTCTCGTTCCTCCACCTGAAAGGTTAGTACTTGCAAGAAATGTATATAATTTCGTAGGGAATTTAAATTACAGAAGTAGATGAAGGTTTAGCTACCAAACCCCAAGTTATGACTTTATGGAATCTCAAAAGATCCTAGTGGATGGTTGTAGAACAAAAATATGCCAAGTCCAATTTGCCCTTTAGAATTTCCAATAGATTTCAAAGTGCTCGACGCATGAGTCTGAACCATTTTGAAGATCTCTTGAAATACTTTGAGTTCATTTTAGAGTTATCATATGGTTCCATTAATCATCCGAGGTTGAAGTGTGACTGCCCTGTTGCTCAGTGAAACTTGACAATTTAATTATCCCGAGGATAGGATACACAGTTAATCAATTGATGTTTCATTTAAAGGTTATGTGAGTGGGTGCCCCTAAGGAAAGTTTAAGTCATTTAAGTTTGTGTTGTCCATAATTAAGGTCAGGCTTGCAGCATTTAAAGATGTTAATCACTAATCATATTATCTTCTAAATCTAATCAATTGAGTGTAGACATTCAGCCTATGTCACTACTAAGCCTTTAATAATCATGATAGGTGGAATAGTGATTATCAAAATTTTAATTTAAGTGATATGTATTCTTATGGAAAGATCACATCATCATCAATCTTAGCCTCAAGATAAGTAAATTATCATATTTTCTATCTTAAGCCCATCATTTAAGAATCATTTGGTCTTAATTGACTTACAAGTCATGAAGATTAGGAGAATTATGATCTTGTTGATGTTGTGCAAATGTGGTGAGTGAGTTTCTACCTTTTAGTCCCATTGTATTTCAATCATCCAAACATGTTTATTAAGATCAAATTTTTTTCTTTTTTCCCTTGGTTAATCTTAGATTTTGATTAAGGACCAAAATCAAAAAAAGAATATTTTTCTCTTGGTGTACTTTACCTCATAACTCATTAAACACAACTCAAATGACTTGGGCATTCAGAGTGGCATGTCCATGAGTTAATTGAAACATCAGAGCAGAATAAAATGGTTTTTTTAATTTAATTTAATTTCAATGATTATTTAAATTCAAGAAATAGGGTGTTCAAAGTTGATTTATTTAACTATCCAAAACACAATTTTTATTTATTAAAAAATTATTAGAGATTCTCTTAGGTCAGAGAAACACATAAGCAAAATTTCATGATTTTTTGAATTAAATTTATTATTATTATTATTTAATTTTGGATCCATTTAAATGATTTAATTAAATGAAAAATAGTGTTTTGATTATCAAAATTATTCTATATTTTTATTAGACTTCTCTGAGTTTAGAAAACACATAGAAACAAGTTTTGTAATTTTATGATGTTTTAATTTATTTATTATAATTATTTTAATGAGAAAATAAGAAAAATTCACTTTTAAGCTTTTAAAATTCATTTTTAACTTAGAAAAATTAGGAAAATATCTTAATGAATTCTAAGTGATCAGGGAAAGCTTGTACTCATTTTGAACCATTTTTTGTATTTTTTCAAAATTTTGATTATTTTAATTATTTTTATTTAAAATAAACTTTGAAAATGACATATTTTCACAAAAATAGATTTTATTTTTATTAAATGCCTCTGATCACAAGGAACTCAAAAAATAATTTTTCATGATTTGTCTAAGCTTATTTAATTTGTTATAATTATTTTTGTACAAAAAACCAAGTTTTTTTTAAAAATCAATTTTAGTGCTAAAACTAAGCCAAATAATTTTTAAATTTTTACAATAAGTAAATATGATTTTTATGTAAAATGTGAATTGATTTTATCAATTTTTGATAAGCAAATAATTTACAAAAATTAACAAAAGATTTATACACTTAAGTAAATATATAAATTTACAAAATTATTCAAGCCATCATGGTATTTCTTAAAGTATCTCTGACCATACGAAACCTACTAAAATTGTTCCCATAATTTTCCATGTGATCTTTTAATTTATATAATTAAAATAGCTAAAATGGTCACCTTAGCTTGAAAATTAAGGTTAGAAGCATAGAGATGTCCTGTAACCTTGAAGAAATCAAAGGACGTAGTCTCTGTCGTGAGGAACAAACCCTCAAAATTTCAAGCCATGGTGAGTAATGTCTGATCATAATGAATTAAAATACTCCAAAGGGTATTTAATTCATTAAAAATTAGGAAATAAGATAATATTTTTTTATTTTTTGATCCACATTATTCTCTACTATTCACTAAACAAGAGGATATTTTTATTTTATTTTTATGATTTTTTTAGAGAAAGATATGGATTTTTGAAGTTCAGGCATTTAAAATAAATCAAAAAATCCATATTTTCTACTTATCCACGTGGCGCCAACTCATCCTATGGAGGCTCCAAACTCACACGCGGCGCACTCCCATTAGTTATGCTTTCCACCTAGGCATGACACGCGGCCCGTGGATCATGCACCAAGAGTTTGTCTGACTCTATGTCTTCCGCCCTTTGGATACACGTGCAATCGGACGACTCCTTGTTATCATCCCCAAGTGACCTAACCCGTAAGCCTTTCACACTAAAACCTTAAGATCTCTTCCTATACTCAATCAAATCACATGGAATTTATTTTTAGACCTTCATCTACTCAAGACAAACATATCTATATGGTTAATCAAGTATGAAATCAAGCCATTACAAATGGAGAATCAAAAGAAGCTCGGGCTAAGGTTAGAACTCAATACCTTTGTTTGAGAGGGGAGGCCTCAATCAAATGGTTGTGGTAGCTTTAATTAGATCCAAAAAACCTCCGGATGAAGTCTCAAGCCCTGGTGAATTGTCTAGGTATGATTTTGATCAAACTCAATTTCAGGTGTTGGTCTAGAGCTAGGTTAGAGGCTGTTTGAGAGAGGGCTTTTGTGGGGGATCAACTCTTTTCACTACGGAGATGGTGTGTGCACAATTACTAGATTTGGGTTTACTGTGGAGCTGTGGAGGAATTTGTCCTAGTTTTGGCCTAATTTTAAGCTCAAATTTGAACTCTCATAGAGGGAACCAAAGAGGAAGATGGTTGGCTTATGCTTAGGGATGCTTGGAGATTCTTTGGTGAGATTTTGGTAGAGTTTACCCAAGGATTTAGAACACCTTTCTTTTCACCATGGAGGGGGCTGATTAAATAGAGGAGCTTTGACTGGACACCAGCACCAATTGATGGGTGCAAAGAGCTTCTTATATGGAGAGATGAGGAGCTCTAAAGAGCAATTAGATTGAGCTGGCCATAAGGGTTGAAATTGGGTTTGATTTAGGGGTGGTGGCTCACAATTTTGGCATTTTACAGTGAGTAGGGTGGCTGGCCAAAGCATGGGAGGTGGTCAGGTGAGCCAGGGAGAGGATTGGTTATGGTTTACCTCTAATGGTTAGTGATGATGGCGAGGATATTTTGGTTTAGACACAAAAATGGGATAAGATCCCTTAAATTAGGGGGCCCTTGGTCCATAGCTCACCAAGCTAGTTTAAGGTGGTTTAGCCTGGTCAATAGAGTGTGCTTAGTGGCTGTGGTAACATCAATTTGGTGACTTTGGCATGGCTAAGTCAATTTTAGTGAAGAGGTTCAATTTGGGTAAAAATGTCTAGAAGTTTGTCTTTGGTTATTTTATCCATGACATTGAGCTCAATTTATTGGTCAATATTGTGTAGATGATTGCCATAAGAGATTTGAAGTGAATTTGAATTGATTTGGAGGTTAATTTTGATGGGTTTTGGTCATTTAGTCAATTTGGGGGTGTTGGATTGGACTTGGGTTTAGGTTAGGCTAAGGTTGGGTTAGGTCCAAATTGATGGTTCAAAATGGTCTAGAGGAATTTCATAAAGAGTTTTCAACATAAATTGGGTGTCAATTTTGGGGTTAAGGCATTCAATTTGGTGGAATTTGGAGACAGCCATTTTGGGGAAAATTTGGGGATTCTGAATGTGGGTTGAAATTGAATCAAATTAAGGCTTGAACAAGGCCCATTGAAGGTAAAATTTTATGTGTAGGATTATTAGGAATAATTTGGGATTCAAATTGGGGCAATTGAGTAAATCATATGGTTCAATTAGGTGAGATTAATTCATAGGGTCAAAATTGGGGGTTTAATTTGGATTAGAATTGAGCTCAAATAACGGGTCAATTAGGCATGGATTTAATTTAAATTGATCCTATAAAAGATGAATTTGAGTTTATAATTGAAATTGGGGAGGATTGAGGCCAAATTGATGGACATTTGGTATGAATTTGGGGAAATTAGGCCTTTGAAGGCAATTTGGGGGTTTTGGTCAAAATAGTCAAATTGGTCAAATTAGGTTCAATTAAAGGGTCCAAATTGGTTTTGGGGACATTTTAAACGATTTTTGATGATTTTAGGAAATTTTGGGCTACCAAGGGTATTTTTGTAATTTTGACAAATTTGAAGGTATTTTGGTAATTTTGGAATTTTTGGGATGTTTTGGGAAATTTGGGTAGTTTCAAATGGTTTGAGATGATTTTTGAATAATTTTGGATATTTTGGGTAAATTTTGGAACTTTTGTCAATTTTGGGGTTTGGAGGTGTTTAGATAATTTGGCTGGATTTGGGGGCAAAATGCCAAGTTAGATATTTTTGTAGATTTGGGGTGCTAACCACCTTATATGAGCTATGAACCAATAAAATCCCCATTTGGGTCCTCTATGTACTGGTCTTAGCTAACCCCAGCCTAGGGTCAGTGGGCCTAGGGGTTTCCCAAAAGATCAAGGAATCAAAGTCAACAAATCTGGGTTTTAAGGTTGTTAGTGAAAGTGGGTGCAAGTGAGTGCAAGTGAGTGAACTAGCTCCAGACCAACACCCAAGGTCAACCTTAAGGTCAAGCAATCCTATGGGGATTCCCCTTGAGCTTCCTCTATAGTGGCCACACCTACTATGTGCTAGAGGTTAGGACCAGTATATGGAACTTCAAGTTGAGCACATAAGAGTTTAGAGTTTCTAAAGGTGAGGGTTCCTTTTCTAGTTTTCTAGGAATAGTCAACAGTAAAACCCTATGGCTAGACCCTAGGCTACTAAAGATGGAAGACTAAACCTCAACCAAAAGTGAGGTCAATATATATGAATTATGTGTGGAAGTTCTCTAATTGTGTTGTGCCAAATAAGAGCAATAATATTATTTACCGTTACTAGAGATGCTATTTATAACATTGGCTAATATATAGTTTAAATAGTCTTGAAGACGAGTTAGGTAAGGAAGATATTAGCTCTCACTCTAGAGTTCCCTCTTCTCCTTGCAAGTGGGGGCCAACATCTCGTATCAAAACCTAAAACTATTAATCAAATTGGCTCTTTAGCCTGTCACTCTAAAGTCCTCTAATTCTACACCCTTTCAAGTTTATTTTTCTCTTGATTTGCACTCAACCCCATGAACTACATTCTCATCCATGAAATCAAATGTGATTCTTACCATTTGTTGAGCGAGACAATACCATCTCACATCTTACATGCTCTCACAACACGTATTAACATCTTAATTGGCCAAATCAAGAAGTAACTGAAGTACAAGGTTGAAAATCATCACAACTTCTTCCAAAAATAAAGTATAATACTTCACAAAAATTCCATCTAATACTTAATCACTTATCATTTTAAGGAAAAATATAAAGAAAACTACTCATAGTTCATGGAGAAAACACAACCACACTTAAGTTTGAAAGTAGAAATCATGCAAATAAATAAGAGGTCTAAATTAAAATTAAATGTAGTCACAAAGATTAAAACTTAACTCAAAATCATCTCCACCAAAGTCTTGAATTTCCTTTAAATATCTTCCTTCACTTACAATACAAGTTACAACTTAAAATAAAAAGAAAAGTGGGTGGCTGCGGCGATGATGAGTAGCGGCGGTGTGTGTTGTTTGGCACTGAATCGGTCTCTTGTGTATCCTTTGTTCTTCCATCCACGTATTTTTTTTATAATTTTCCAAAAGGTTCCTTGGTGTCTCTTCAAAATGTGTCCCCATTCAATGAATCTTCTAGAAGTTAAGCCAATTGAATGAATTGTATTGTCCAATAATTACTTCCCATTTTTTCACCAAGGGTTGCTTCAAACACATTTTCAAAATTTTGTTCAAATTCAATGAATTATCAAGTAACTACTTATGGCACTTAAGCGAGTGGTACCAATTTCTTGGGAAGACCCTTGGGGGACTCTGCCAAATTCTCAGCATAGCTTACCAAAACTTTGCCGAGCTCAATTTGACCATCTTCCAGCCATCCCCTCCACTGCCTGAGCCCAATTCTAGGGCATTTTTCTGTCATTCCACCAAATGCCACCACATTCCAAATTGAAGTGCCCTTAAGCTTCACCAGAGCTTAAGGAGAAGTTTCCCACTGAAAGCTCCCTCTCCCAGCCACTCTAATCTAGTGTTTGACTAAGGCCGCACCACCTTTGGAGGAGTTCTACACCAGAAAATTCACTAGAGCCCAACAACACTTCCAAGAGGTTCGTCGAGTCCCAATGAAGCTTTTGCAAGTGCCTGATTGAGGCCACACCTCTCAAGAAAAGTTATTGAATTTTTCTTCCCAAGTTGAGCTTGATTTGGTCTCTTATGAAGAAAAGTTTAATTGAATAGTTGATAAACTGTATGGATATGTTCATCTGGACTAGATGAATGTGTAGGAACAAACTTGAAGTGATTTAGTTGAGTCTAGGAAAAGATCTTAAGGTTTTAAGTTAGATGATTTATGGGTTCTGACCATTGGGGATGATCACCCACAGTCGTTGGATCACACGTGTATTGGATGGACAGCTAGGATCACGCCAAAAGGAATAATAGAACATAAATCGTGGGCTGAGTCAATGGCTACGTGGATGGAGACGTCAAATCAGAGACTGCAGCACAGAGCATTTGAGTGGCTAAGGATGATGCGGCGGACACGTGTTTAAGTGAACAGTGTTTGTGTTATTTTGATCTAATTAATCCCAGAACATTAAAAATTTATATCGTTGCATAAAAAACATAAAAATAAAAGAAAAATATCATGATGCTTAGTGAACAGAGGAAAATAATGTGGAATAAAAGTAAAAATTATTTTGATGTGTTTATGATTTTTAATTAATTATATACTCTCTGGAGTATTTTAATTTTAATTAAATAAATAATTATCTCTATGACTTGAAGTTTTAGGGGTTGATTTCTCATGATTATGGGGATGCTCTCTAATTTTTCCAAGGTTGAAGAACATCTCTATCTTTGAAATCCAAATTTTCAAGCCTAGATGGTTATTTTTGCTTGAAATAATTTTATAAACAAAATATAAATAAAAAAAATATGGGATTAATTTTGGTAGGTTCCTCCTAGTGAGAGGATCTTAGGAAAAATATAAAATGGATTTCATAAATTTTATGTATTTTATATTTAATTAAATGTATAAAAATTATAATAATTTGTACATAAAATATTATTTAAAATTGAACAAAATCAATTCCACAATGTAAAGAATAATCATATTAACTCACTGTAAAAATTTGGAATCATTTTGAATTAATTCAATCACTAAAGTTGATTTTATAAGTAAAATGGCATGTTTTGTACAAAAATAAGTATATTAAATTAAAGATAATTAGAAAAATTATGACAAGTAGTTTTCTGAGTTCCTTGTGGGCAGGACTATTTTGGAAAATTAAAATTTATATTAAAGTAAATACTTTATTTTGAGCCTATTTTTGAATTAAAAATTAAAAAAATACAA
Source organism: Phalaenopsis hybrid cultivar (assembly GCA_002079205.1). Taxonomy (NCBI): domain Eukaryota; kingdom Viridiplantae; phylum Streptophyta; class Magnoliopsida; order Asparagales; family Orchidaceae; genus Phalaenopsis; species Phalaenopsis hybrid cultivar. Next base: position 105,465 of record JXCR01036450.1, read on the forward strand.
AAAGAATCTAAAATGTTCATAATTGCTTTTTGATCACTTGGGACTCATTAGAGTATCTATCCCAATTTTTCTAAGTTAATTATAATTTTCTAAAGGCTAAAAATGTATTTTCTCTAATTTTTCATTAAAATAATTATAATAAATAAATTAAAAATCACAAAAAAGAAAAGTTTATTTCTCTAAATTCTTTGGGCTTAGGGAATTTACTAAAAATGTAAAAAGTAACTTTTGTAATTAAAGCATATTTTCTATTTAATTAAATCACAAAAATTAATAAGTAATTATAATAATTAAAATATAATTTGAAAAATTATGAAATTTTGTCCAAGTGGTCTTCTAGCCTAGGTAAACCTCTAATAATTTTCTCATGACCAAAAACTTTACTTTGATTAGTTAAATAAATTAATATTGAAAATCATANCATGACTTGAAGTTTTAGGGGTTGATTTCCCGTAATTATGGGGATGCTCTCTAATTTTTCCAAGGTTGAAGAACATCTCTATTTTTGAAACCCAAATTTTCAAGCCTAGATGGCTATTTTTGCTTGAAACAATTTTATAAACAAAGTATAAATAAAAAAAATTATGGGATTAATTTTGGTATTTTTTTATTTAATTAAATGTATAAAACTTATAATAATTTTTACATATAATATTATTTAAATTTAACAAAATCAATTCCACAATGTAAAGAACAATCATATTAACTCACTGTAAAAATTTGAAATCATTTTGAATTAATTTAATCACTAAAGTTGATTTTCTAAGTAAAATGGTATGTTTTGTACAAAAATAATTATAGTAAATTAAAGATAATTATGAAAATTATGACAAGTAGTTTTCTGAGTTCCTTGTGATGAGGACCATTTTGGAAAAGTAAAATTTATATTAAAGTAAATACTTTATTTTGAGCTTATTTTTGAATAAAAATAATTAATAATAAAAAAAATACAAAAATAATCTAAAATGTTCATAATTGCTTTTTGATCACTCGGGACTCATTAGAATATCTATCCTAATTTTTCTAAGTTAATTATAATTTTCTAAAGGCTAAAAATGTATTTTGTCTAATTTTCCATTAAAATAATTATAATAAATAAATTAAAAATCACAAAAATGAAAAGTTTGTTTCTCTAAATTCTTTGGGCTTAGGAAATTTAATAAAAATGTAAAAGTAATTTTTGTAATTAAAACATATTTTTGATTTAATTAAATCACAAAAATCAATAAGTAATTATAATAATTAAAATATAGTTTGGAAAATTATGAAATTTTGTATAAATGGTCTTCTAGCCTAGGTGAACCTCTAATAATTTTCTCATGACCAAAAACTTTACTTTGATTAGTTAAATAAATTAATATTGAAAATCATAAATATGAGTTAAAATAATTATTTAAATTAAATAAAATTTTGAAAAATTACATTTTTCTCTTCTTATATATTAATACAAAAGTTCAAAGTCAAAGTTTAAGTTTTATTTGATAAGTTATGAAGTGTGGAGCCCTAGGGACAAAATAGTTATTTTGGATTTTGATGCCCTAATCAAAATTTAGGATTAACCAAAGGGTAAATGAGTAATTTTGATCATAATGAACTCTTTTGTATATTTGAAACATAATTGGTTAAAAGTTAGAAACCATTTTTCCACCTTTTCATGATAAGGGTAAAACTATAATTTCATAAATTATTATGACTTGGAAGTCAATCTAATCAAATGATACTAGAGTAGTGGGCTTAAGTTAGGAAGATAATAATTCACTCACTTGAAGCCCATAATTGGTGATAACATAATTTTTAATAAGAATATATTCCATTTAAATTAATATTTTGATAATTGCAAATTTACCCATGAAATTGTTAAGGGCTTAGTAATGAGCTAGGCTTGATATTTGAACTTGTTTGATGAGGTTTAGAAAAGAAAGATATAATTGTGTAACAACTCTAAACACTACAAGACCAACTTTAATGGTGGGTACAAGATCTTTAATGACCTGAACTAGCCTTAACTGCACCCACTTACATAACTCTTAAGTAAACTATCAAGTGAATATTTGAAGTACTCTACCCTTGAGATAATTACAATATCAGGTTTACTGAGCATAGGATGTATTAATTCATTGAAACTAAATTCAAAGTTTAGGTTGATCAATTGAACAATATAATAGGTTCAAATGAACTCGAAACGTTTCAAAAGGTTCTAAAAGTTATTAAAGGATTGTTCCCCAAGCACTTTTATGACCTTTTGGATATTTTGAAGTACAATTGGACCTATTATACTTTATTCCAAAAAATCATCCATTAAACCTTTAGAGACTCACTAAGTTATGACTTGGGGTTTTGTAGCTACACCTGTTGCATATTCTAACTATTCAGTGGGAACAGTGTGAAGATGACAGGTTCGCCTTTACAGTTTTATTTATTTTCTGTCATTTCATTTACTACAAATTACTACTGCTTCTACATACCAAGCATGCTTGGTTGATAAAATGAAAACTTTTCAAATTAATCAACAATTTTAAATATTAAATTAAAAGCCTTTCAAAGGCAACCATAAATCCTTTGAAATACAATTTCATAACACGTCTTTTTGAATTTACGTGAGTCCCTTGGATGAGGCAACCCACGATTTCTAACGAGATCTTCTTGGTTTAAATGGGTTTAATAAATTGTTTAAGCTAAGTAAATTAAAAATAAAATAGTGGTACCAGAATAAGCGAACTGTGGGATCCTGACCAGTGTTGCTTTAATCAAATTTAACCCCCCCCATGATGATTGAACTGAACTTATCATTTAAACCTTTGAAATTTTAGACTTTAAGACTACTACTTTG
>JXCR01036461.1:0-19432 GCA_002079205.1 Phalaenopsis hybrid cultivar
CAACTATTGTATTCGTTATAACAAAAAATGAAATTTGTGATTATTAGCTCTGTAATCCATCTTTACTAACATATTACATAGTTAATTATTTTGATCGGGTTAAACCTTATTATTTTTTCTCTTTCTATAGTTTTGTCACATAAAACTTTCGGTTTCTCACTTCTACTTCTTTTCTTTTATCTGTGTGTGTGACAGATTTTTATTCAGCATTAAGACGTTAATCATGACTCAACCATTTTGAATTTTTTGACATGCAACATTACTAATTCTCTATATTGAGATAAGAGAGTCATATCATCTAAAAAAGCTTTATTAATCTAATAATGTTCGTATAACAAATTAAAATATATGAAAATATACTTGTAGCACACAATTCCTGTTTATTTACATATATCATATCAAGACTTTGATTTTTACAAACCAGACCTTATCCAAGCATGAAAATATGGATTTAACTATTTCGTGGGTGTTGATTGGCAAAAATTAAAGTTTTGATGTGAGATAGATAAATATATATATATATATGAATTTTACATTGTGTATGTAAATTCTCCATAAAACATGCGGAATTATGACAAATCAAACGTTTGGCTTGCATAAACCTGATTTGGTGCGATGTGTAAGCAAGACTTTTCGCCTCGCCGCCTTGGAAGCACGCAGAATTAATGCCGGCGTTTTTTGACCGCGATTATTGCGAAATTTATAACGCGACTTTTGGATTGCAATGCTCATCTTAACACTAGTCAAAATAAAAAACTGGGAAAAGCGCGTCAGCTAATTTAAAATTTTGGGAAATTCATGTACTAGTAGGGCTGTCAAAATTCGTGAATAATTTGTGTTCGGCTCATTAAGAAGCTCGTGTTTGGCTCGTTCGCTAAGCTAACGAGCCGAGCATGAATTACACGAACAAATATTTGTTCGTTCGTGTTCGGCTCGTTTTGACTCGAAATACTACTAATCAATTATATGTATATCTTCGATGAGTAGTATTTTTTTTAAAATTTAATTGGCTACACGGCTACAAAGATTTATAATCAATTAAAAGTATTAATGAAGAAAATATAATAAAAACTATTAAATTAGATTCAAATGATGTTTTAAATTTTGCCCCAATTCTTAACATCTTTTGACTACGTGATTAGGGTTGCCAAAATGACTCTTTGTTCGTGAAAGACTAGTGTTCGGCTTGCTAAGCAAACAAGTCGAACACAAATGCACTTTTTTAGCTCGAAATATAAACGAGGCTCGCTCGTGTTTGACTCATTTACACCCCTATGTGCCACCACACAATTTTTATGTATTTACATATGGCATACCTAAATTTTTATATTTACATGTGAAGCCTTTTGATATTTCAAATTTAAGGATGAAAATATGTATGCTATTTAGAAGTGATAATAATATTGTTTTTTATGTGATATTAAAGATTTGAAATATTAGGTGTGTAAATATGAAAATTATGTGAGATATATAAATGCAGTGGAGTTGTGTGCTATGTTGTAAATGCCCCTTAAAATTTTTATTTAGGAGGTTTTATTTGCAAATGGCTGAGATTTGGTTCATTATTTGTTTCGTTTTCAATTGAATTAAAAAATGATAAATGTTCAATAAATTGCAATAAAGAATTTGTTTATTTTATTTAATATTTGTTTTATTTATGAGGGTGCATTTGAGGCTATTATATGAGTCTCCAACCACCCCTAATGTGTCTAACAATTCGAGTATCACCTCCTTAAGACCAACTGTGTCAGAGAGGATTTGAACCCCCCGACCTGAGGGGTCTTATATCGTGGATGCCAACCGACAGACCGGGGTTCGCGACACGGGGCATTTGCATACATACCACACAATTTTTATATAGTTTAGACAAAAAGTTTCAACTACAAATATAGCACCTAAATATGTAAGATCACACTAAAAAAAAATAAACCAATCCATAATTTTTAATAAGTTTTTTTTTTTTTTTAAATCCAAAAAGAGAACTAAGGATGACATATCCAATCTAATCTAATATTATCTCATTCATTTCACCACAGTTTAATCTCCTCCTTCATTCACCAAAATCCTTCATAGTATTTGTATCAGGACATCTGATGGTGTCCAATAATAGGGTGTCACGTGGCAACTCGGACCAGACCATGCATGTCAGTGGACCCAAATTGTCATGTGACACTTTGTTATTGGACAATTGATGCAAATTTGCATCAGGTGTCCTGATGCAATAATTTTTCGAAAGAGTCATAAACGTTGTATTGGTGTTTAGCATGAATCTAAATTTTCTATAAACCAACACTCCTAAATTTGGATCATGCTGCATTGATGCCATAAACTGAAGGATAAGGATGGAAATCAAAGTACTTAATCTCACCTTATGTTCCTCCCTTCTCTTTATGGAATATCACCAAATTAAATACTGGACAAAACAAGTACCTCCTTGCTTACATATACTCAGGCTCAAATACTGCCCAAATTTGCAGGAGTTGCCCTCTACACCTCCTAATATGTGGAACTTGGAGATGGATAGATATTGATGACAGTTGTCGGTTACATTATCATTTAAAATTGCCACAATTTCAATTATATTAGAGAATAGAAAATTTCAGAGACATTCAAGAAAATAATCAACAAAGTCATTATAAATGATTTGTCTGTGTTGCTAATGGAGCCATTGAGCAGTATCACCTCCTTTGAAGAGCATTCAATCGAGGAGAATGATGAGTTGATTTCATTTACAGTTGAGGCAGAGCAATTTTTTCTACAAGTTAGCTTGTCCCTTCTTGAGTTGCACTTAATCGTTGCCAGACCTCCCTCCCTCTTTGAATGAGTTGACACTTGGAAACCTTAATCAAGTGGATTGCCCGCCTTCTTTCCTTTCCCGGCTTTCTTCTCTCACAAGCTTTTACATTATGAACCTTTCTCAACTCCAAGAATTACATGCCCTCCTTCCGGCTTTGTCTGGGCCTCTGGGGGTGTGAAGTTTTAAATTTAAGGGTCCGTTTGGGGCATCTTATAAGTGCGGGCGGCGTTTTGCGCCGTACTGTTTGGTTCACGCGTTTCACCAGCTTATCCGAAATTAAGTTTGGGTTTTTACACTAAATGCAGGCCGCGGGTCGACATTTGCGGTCGGCCCGCAGGCCACGTTTTAGGATAAGCAGCTTATCCTAAAACTCACAAGTTGCCCCAAACAGACCCTTAGTCAAAAGTAAAATTGAATTTAGCAGTCCTAAATTTATAAATCCATTGAATTATGACAAGCGGTATCTTGTCATTCAATCAATTTTTTAATAGATTTGATGATAAATCTGATGAAAAGTCTCTACCAAACACCCCAAGATAGAGACTTTTAACAAGATTTGGCTTCAAAATTTTATTTTGCATTCCAATTTCATAAAATCATACACAAAACCACACTTCTTATCTATTTATATATGTAACACCAAAACTTTCATATTGACATTTAAGACCCTCAAAATTTTAAGATTTTGTCAAAAATACCATCGTAGTAAGCAGAGGAGTGCTTCGAAGAGTAGGCATCAACATGGTATGCAAAACTCTTTTCAATATATATTAGATCTCTACCTTATTTATGAGTTGTTATGTAATTCTACGCCAATCTAAAGCAATCCCTTGCTATCAGCATGTGAGGACTTATTATTTAATCATATTCATGCTATGTTATGTGCATGCTTATTGTAATAAACTAATCTAATGACTGCTTTTGATGGCCAACTTTCAAGGGCAATTAGAATTATAGCTGGCATAGAATGTTTCATAAATGTGTGGTAGATTACTTTATTTCTAACATCAAAGTGATGTTGATTTAAAAATCAAAGTATAATGGGGGTCTTAAAATGACATTACAGTTAGAATGTTGATGATTTCCCTTCCTTCATTTGGATGTATGGATTTGCTCCGAGGCTCACCGTAGAAGCCTGCAAGTAGGACGAGTAAGTAGATTTACATGCATACCACTTAATTCTCATGTATTTAAACATCTACCACCTAAACTTTAGTGTTTACTTACATGCCTCCTTACCTATGCATGAAAATATGTATTTCACTTTCTAAAAGTTAAGATGATGGTATTTTTGTCGTCTTAAAAAAGATTTGGACGGTATTAATGTAAAAAAATCAAAGTTTAGATGTTGGATATATAAATACATAAGAATGCCCCATTCTTAAATTCATAAATTCATTGGATTTAGTAAATCAAAGATTTAGATCTAATCGAAATTTAGTAAAGTCTTAAATTTATAAGTCCATTGAATTATATCAAGCGGCATCATGTCGTTTGAATTAACTTTTTAGTAAATTTGATGATAAATCTTACTAAAATTCTCTACCGAACACCCCATGATAGAGACTTTTAATAAGATTTGTCTTCAAAATTTTATTTTGCATTCTAATTTCATAAAAGCAAGTGCCAAAATTTAAAATTGTAACNAAGCACGAGCTGCCCCAAACCTTAGTCAAAAGTAAAATTGAATTTAGCAGAGTCCTAAATTTATAAATCCATTGAATTATGACAAGTGGTATCTTGTCATTCAAATAAATTTTTTAGTAAATTTGACGATAAATCTTATGAGAAGTCTCTACCAAACACCCCAAGATAGAGGCTTTTAATAAGATTTGTCTTCAAAATTTTATTTTGCATTCCAATTTCTTAAAATCATACACAAAACCACACTTCTTATCTATTTATATATGTAACACCAAAACTTTCATATTGACATTTAAGACCCTCAAAATTTTAAGATTTAGTAAGCAGAGGAGTGGTTCGAAGAGTAGGCATCAACATGGTATGCCAAACTCTTTTCAATATATGTTAGATCTCTACCTTATTTATGAGTTGTTATGTAAATCTATGCCAATCTAAAGCAATCCCTTCCTATTATCATGTGAGGACTTATTATTTAATCATATTCATGCTATGTTATGTGCATGCTTACTGTAATAAACTAATCTAATGACTGCTTTTGATGACCAACTTTCAAGAGCAATTAGAAATATAGCTGGCAGAGAATGTTTCATAAATGTGTGGTAGATTACTTTACTTTAAACATCAAAGTGATGTTGATTTAAAAATCAAAGTATAACGGGGGTCTTAAAATGGCATTACGGTTAAAATGTTGATGATCTCCCTTCCTTCATTTGGATGTATGGATTTGCTCCGAGGCTCTCCGAAGAAGCGAAACACACGAGCTGATTGTCTTCGTCTGCAAGTAGGACGAGTAAGTAGATTTACATGCATACCACCTAATTCTCATGTATTTAAACATCTACCACCTAAACTTTAATGTTTACTTACATGCCTCCTTACCTATGCATGAAAATGTGTATTTTACTTTTTAAAAGTTAAGATGATGGTATTTTTGTAGTCTTCAAAAAGATTTGGACGGTATGAATGTGAAAAATCAAAGTTTATATGTTGGATATGTAAATACACAAGAATGCCCCATTCTTAAATTCATAAATTCATTGGATTTAGTAAATCAAATATTTAGATCTAATCGAAATTAAAATTGAATTTAGTAAAGTCTTAAATTTATAAGTCCATTGAATTATGTCAAGCGGCATCATTTCGTTCGAATTAACTTTTAGTAAATTTGATGATTAATCTTACTAAAATTCTCTACCAAACACCCCAAGATAGAGACTTTTAACAAGATTTGTCTTCAAAATTTTATTTTGCATTCTAATTTCATAAAAGCAAGTGCCAAAATTTAAAATTGTAACNACCAACTTTCAAGAGCAATTAGAATTATAGCTGGCATAGAATGTTTCATAAATGTGTGGTAGATTACTTTATTTTAAACATCAAAGTGATGTTGATTTAAAAATCAAAGTATAAATGACATTACGGTTAAAATGTTGATGATTTCCCTTCCTTCATTTGGACGTATGGATTTGCTCCGAGGCTCTCCGAAGAAGCCTGCAAGTAGGACGAGTAAGTAGATTTACATGCATACCACCTAATTCTCATGTATTTAAACATCTACCAGCTAAACTTTAATGTTCACTTACATGTCTCCTTACCTATGCATGAAAATGTGTATTTCACTTTTTACAAGTTAAGATGGTGGTATTTTTGTCATATGAATGTAAAAAATCAAAGTTTAGGTGTCGGATATGTAATACATAAGAATGCCCCATTCTTAAATTCATAAATTCATTGGATTTAGTAAATCAAAGATTTAGATCTAATCGAAATTTAGTAAAGTCTTAAATTTATAAGTCCATTGAATTATATCAAGCGGCATCATGTCGTTTGAATTAACTTTTTAGTAAATTTGATGATAAATCTTACTAAAATTCTCTACCAAACACCCCAGGATATAGACTTTTAACAAGATTTGTCTTCAAAATTTTATTTTGCATTCTAATTTCATAAAAGTAAGTGCCAAAATTTAAAATTGTAACGTATGCCGACCACCGGCAGGTGGGAGCGGCCAGTGGCAGACGATGGTCTGCGGTTGAAGCTTACATGTTATTTGCAAAAGCATACAATTTGAACTGAATGATAAGTTTCATATTCACTAGAAATTTATATTGAATTCCATTTTCATACTATCAAATGCCAAAATTGTAAGTCATAATGTATTTTATTTGCATTGCCCTTACAATACAAAAACCAAACTTTCCCCTAAAAGTTTTTGTGTATAACTAGCACCTGAAAATTGAACAAATTCACATTTTAAAACCGAATACTTTTCATTGAAGAATTTGCTATAAAATTTTTTATACTTGTCAGAAAAAGGTTTACGACGGTAGAGTGATTATTTAATGTTTTCGTATTGCGTGAAAATCCAATATGCACTCAGGTAATTGACACAATCCGACTATTTTAAAATCGAGCCCTAATATTCCTCCATGAGGATTGTTCAGTCTCAATTTAAAAAGTCTCAGGAATATTTTGACACTTTTATAAACTCCAGTACTTAAACGATTCCATGTAAATAGTCAGGAACTATGTTGGCACTTTACTCCATTATTTATTCAAATCTCNTATAATGTATTTTCTTTTCATTGCCCTTACAATACAAAAACCAAACTTTCCCCTAAAATTTTTTTTTGTATAACTAGCACTTAAAAATTGAACAAATTCTCATTTCAAAACCGAATACTTTTCATTGAAGAATTTGCTATAAAATTTTTTATACTTGTCAGAAGGTTTACGGCGATAGAGTGATTATTTAATGTTTTGGTGTTGCGTGAAAATCTAATACGCACTCAGGCAATTGACTCAATCCGACTATTTTAAAAATGAGCCCTAACAGTCCTCTGTTCAGTCTCAATTTAAAAAGCCTCAGGAATATTTTGACACTTTTATAAACTCTAGTACTTAAACGATTCCATGTAAATAGTCAGGAACTATGTTGGCACTTTACTCCATTATTTATTCAAATCCCACAAATTTCTGAATTTATGTATGTTCATATAGTTGGCTGACTTCATCATCTTCATCATATTTACAACAACACTAGCCAATTATCACATCTTCAGAAATGTTCTTAATAAACTGTTCTATAGGGAATTAGAACTACTGACCATCAACTTTGCCTCATCATGCGGGGAAGTGCCAAAAGGCTTATAAAAACTGCACTCCAAGCCGCAGCCNCACAACACTTGCCAATTATCACATCTTCAGAAATGTTCTTAATGAACTGTTCTATAGGGAATTAGAACTACCGACCATCAACTTTGCCTCATCATGCGGGGAAGTGCCAAAAGGCTTATAAAAACTGCACTCCAAGCCGCAGCCAAGAAGAGAGGCATGAGGTACTCAGATCTGAAGATGATGGATCATGGAGATCGCCGGCATTTCCACGATGACATAACGGTGGTGGTGGTGGTCGTATTCATCGACTCGAATTTATAAGCTGAGCTAACTCTGCCAAGCCACAGCTCTCTTGCAACATGTGCTGAACCTATATGTATACAAAAGGCCTGAATATAAAATATATTGAAATTCAAGGCTTTATCTTTGAATTATTAAAAATGTTTAAAAAATAATATTTTATATTAAGTGATTCTTATTAATTATCCCATTAATACTAATTTTATTATAATATTAATTTAAAATAATATATTTTTCTCTTTTTCATAATAAACAAACTAGCTCGAACTCGTACAATTAAGCTCAAGCTTTAGTTCTAGCTCGGACTTGATTAATTAATCAAGCTCACAATGAGGATGACTCGACCCAACTCGAATTGCTTACACTTGTAATCATGCTACACTCGAAATTGAGATAGTTCACATCAAGAGTTAACTAATGAGTCATGTTTTGCCCGAGTTAAATTCAATTGAGCTTGACTCGTATTAAATCAAGTTAGCTAGAAGCCTAGAAATTGGATTGACACTGCCTTCTTATATGAAAACAACTTATCCTCAACACAATTGCTTCCATGTTATTACCATCCATACAAGCAAAGAAACAATTTACATATCAAATTCCATTATATTTTATGATATTTGTCTCTTAATCAAACTTTATGAATAAATACTTATAACTAATCAGTAGCATCATGAATATATGCATGAAAAGATGCGCTTCACTTTTTAAAAAATAAATAATAATGATAGTTTTTATTTGATATTAGATATTGGAATGTTATGCATATAAATATGAAAATATAACGGTTACATTAAAGAATGCATTGCAAATTGGTTTATATAGGTGAGGTTAGCTATAAAGAGAATTTTCCATGCAATAATTGGCAATGAGAATATGATATGTGTGCATGCTAAGATATAAAAATAAGAGAATAGGGGATCATCCTATTGTGTTATTTCTATATCAGAGCATACCCAAATACCATTATCATTTGTTTTAAAGAATGTGAAGATTTGATGGCTTTGTAGAGAGAAATTGTCAATGGTGAGTTGGATGGTTACAAGGTATTTTATGTTTGCTATGAAGAAATTGAGAGAAGATCTAATAGTGAGGGAGGGAGTTTGGAAATTATAGTTTTCATTGGTAGAATTTGGTGTGTCCACTTTAAATGGAAGAATAATAGAATGTGAAGAGAAGAGAAGAGGAGAAGAGTGAATCAGAGAAAATGATTTGTTAGGTCGTTTTCAACTCTAATACCGTGAGAAAAAATGGAATTGAAGAACTCAGAAACATGTCATTGCAGAAAACAAATAGACTTCCAGTATGTATTACTTGATAAAGAAGTTATAGCAGATGAGTTTGTATAGGTAAGGTTAGTGATGAAGATAATTTTTGGTTAAGTAATGCGTAATGAGAATGAGATTTGGGTATGTTATGATAATAGAATGAGACTCAACTGAGTTGTGATGAGATAGTCAGTATACAATGTGCTCAGAAAATGTCAGATGGGTTAATATATTTAAAAGTTAAAAATAAGTTTTCCATTCATTTTCAAAATTAAAAAAAAATGATATTTAAAAAAAAATTGAAAATAAAACTTCAATTTCTATGAAATTTTAAAGATACAAAATACAGAAAAATATGATTATTTTCGCATGTAGTGTTTGAAAATTCATCGATAAAAGTTTTCAACTGAGATGATGAAATTAATGAAGGTGTTGGAGAGATTTTCGATCTAAATATTTTTTATTTAATTAAATTTGTTGATAATAAGTTTTTATAATTATTTCATTTATTTTGAGGTGAGTTGTAGTTTTAATAATTTTTTTCACTGATTAATTAAAAATATTTATCTAAAAATAAATATAATAATTATAAAAAAGAAATTATTTTGAAATATATATATTTATAGCTCAATTTTTTAAAGAAAATTACAAATTAGAGTTTCAATGAATATATTCAAATTGTATGAATTAATAGAGTTGGGCATTGAAATATGAATTTTCACTCACTCTAATTTTTATTTGATATATAATTTTATATTTATCTTATCATAAGAACCCAATCATAAAATTTAATTATGTGTAAAAGATAATTTTGATGCTCCCTTAAATTAATATATTTGTATTTGCAAAATGTAGTCCTAAATTCAATTTTTAAGAAAAAAAAATTTTAAAAATAAAATTAAAAATTTAAATTATACATAATCATATTAATTAAAAATAATAGGACAATATTTTTCAACTTTAATTTTGTCCACTTAGAATTTAATTTCACAATGAATTAATGATATATATGTATTTCTATATAAATCATTTCATATTTCTTTGAAATATATTCAATATATTTCAAAGATAACATAAATACATTAAAAATCATTATGAAACTATTAAATTTTATATATATTTCATTATATTCACTCGATTTTTTATATGTGATTTGATAGTTTATATGTTATATTTTTTTTATTGAAATTGAATTTATTATGATTTTTTTAATATTAGATTTTTTATTTTTATTTTTTGGTCGTAAAAAGAGACAATTTTATGATAGTGAAACATAGATTATTGAGGTCTAGGTGTAGACATAGACCAGAGGATGAATTTATAAATAAAAAAAAATATTGGGCTGTCTTTGCTAATTCTTACTCTCTTCAAAAAAGCTATTGAAATTTAAATTTATATACATCTTGATTAGGCCATACACTATACAAAAAATGATATGATGTGATACTCATGTACATCATTTGAGACTAGAATATGTGTTTAGAGTAGGGCTGTAAACGAGCCGAGCTTGAGCGAGCTCAGGCTTGGCTCGTGTTCGGCTCGTTCGAAATAGCTCGTGTTCGAAATCGGCTGGTAAACAGTGTGTTCGTGTTCGGCTCGATTTAAATATTCGTGTTCGTGTTCGGCTCGTGTTCGGCTCGAAATTGGCTCGTTAACTAAAATTAAGAAAAATAGATGTAAAGTGTGGGATTCGAACATGGATCAAATCTATACAAAAGAAAACCTTAACCACATTGCCACATGAGGTGTTATGATTTAAATTAAGNATATTATTTTTAAAAGACTTAATTGTCTACAAGGTTATAAAAATTTATAATCAATTATAAGTATTAATTAAGAAAATAGAATAAATATTATTAAATAGATTCAAACGATGTTTTAATATGAACAAAAATTTTTAAATCTTGCCCCAATCCTTAACATCCTATGACTATCTGATTAGGGTTGTCAAAACGACTCTTTGTTCGTGAACGACTCGTGTTCGGCTCGCTAAGCAAACGACCCAAANATTTTAAATCTTGCCCCAATCCTTAACATCCTATGGCTATCTGATTAGGGTTGTCAAAACGACTCTTTGTTTGTGAACGACTCGTGTTCGGCTCGCTAAGCAAACAACCCAAACTCGAACACACTTTTTGAGCTCGAAATATAAATGAGCCGAACACGACACCCCCTACCTTCAATGTTTATCCTCTTCGCTTGGGGATTGCTCTTTGTTTCTTTAGGGATGGATGAAAAGCCATTTTCTTGCAATCACAAGATGAACAACCCGGATCTTCCTCAATAGTCGAAGGACCCCAAATCCCCTCTTCGAGGCCCAAAGTTTCTTTTTCAATAGTAGTTGTTTAGTCAATGATATAAATTAAGAATTACTTAAAATTTTANTACGACACCCCTACCTTCAATGTTTATCCTCTTCGCTTGGGGATTGCTCTTTGTTTCTTTAGGGTTGGATGAAAAGCCATTTTCTTGCAATCACAAGATGAACAACCCGGATCTTCCTCAACAGTCGAAGGACCCCAAATCCTCTCTTTGAGGCCCAAAGTTTCTTTTTCAATAGTAGTTGTTTAGTCAATGATATAAATTAAGAATTACTTAAAATTTTATTAAAGAAGTTAAAATTTAAAATTTTATTTATTTATTACTAACTATTAGATTATTACATTTAAATTTAGGAAAATTTACATATGCACCACCTAATCCTTATGCATAAACTTTAATTTTTACAATTTAAGCACTTTTATGTATATGAAAAGTAGGATTATAGAATTTCAATAAATTTTTATAGTAGAAATCAAAATTTAGATGTGAGAGATGTAAATACATAAGAAATTAAGGCTAATCTACCAATCTGCAATGATCACATGATCACAAGATGAACGGTCCAGATCTTTCTCAGCAGTCAGCGCCACTCTTCCTGGTCTATAAATAAGCCCTCAACCCCCCGTCATTTCTCTTTTCCAGGGAACCCTCTGCCTCGCCTCGTCTCACCTCTGGAGGATCTGAGGCCATTTCTCCTCCTTTCTCTCTCTGTTTGACACAATTTCTCCTCTTTTTTTTCTCTATCCGACACTACTTCACAGTAAGAAGAACTAAAGTGCCAAATTTTGACGCGATCGAGCTGCTCATCTCGAATATTCTCCTTTTTTTTTTCCAAAGCCCTAATTCGCACAATTTTCCGCTCTCACCTGCCGGCTTGATTTGCATCAGCAGCCATGGACATACGCTTCCCTTACTCACCGGCGGAGGTTGCCAAGGTGCGATGCGTACAGTTCGGCATCCTCAGCCCTGATGAAATTGTAACACCTCGAACCTTTTTTTTTTTTATCTTCTTTTTCTCCATGTTTTTAATAGTTTGATTTAGGGGTTTGAGTTGTGATAAGTGTGGTGGGGTTGTGGTTGTAGCGGCAAATGTCAGTTGCACAGATCGAGCATGGGGAGACTATGGAGAGAGGCAAGCCGAAGCCTGGCGGGCTCAGTGATCCGCGGCTGGGAACCATTGACCGGAAGATGAAGTGTGAAANGTTGTTTAGTCAATGATATAAATTAAGAATTACTTAAAATTTTATTAAAGAAGTTAAAATTTAAAATTTTATTTATTTATTACTAACTATTAGATTATTACATTTAAATTTAGGAAAATTTACATATGCACCACCTAATCCTTATGCATAAACTTTAATTTTTACAATTTAAGCACTTTTATGTATATGAAAAGTAGGATTATAGAATTTCAATATTTTTATTGTAGAAATCAAAATTTAGATGTGAGAGATGTAAATACATAAGAAATTAAGGCTAATCTACCAATCAGCAATGATCACATGATCACAAGATGAACGGTCCAGATCTTTCTCAGCAGTCAAAGGAGCACAGCGCCCCTCTTCCTGGTCTATAAATAAGCCCTCAACCCCCCGTCATTTCTCTTTTCCAGGGAACCCTCTGCCTCGCCTNGCCTCAACCCCCCGTCATTTCTCTTTTCCAGGGAACCCTCTGCCTCGTCTCGCCTCTCCTCTGGAGGATCTGAGGCCATTTCTCCTCCTTTCTCTCTCTGTTTGACGCAAGTTCTACTCCTTTTCTTTCTCTATCCGACACTACTTCACAGTAAGAAGAACTAAAGTGCCAAATTTTGATGCGATCGAGCTGCTCATCTCGAATATTCTCCTTTTTTTTTTTTCCAAAGCCCTAATTCGCACAATTTTCCGCTCTCACCTGCCGGCTTGATTTGCATCAGCAGCCNCCTCGCCTCGCCTCACCTCTGGAGGATCTGAGGCAATTTCTCCTCCTTTCTCTCTCTGTTTGACCCAATTTCTCCTCCTTTTTTTTCTCTATCCGACACTACTTCACAGTAAGAAGAACAAAAGTGCCAAATTTTGATGCGATCGAGCTGCTCATCTCGAATATTCTCCTTTTTTTTTCCAAAGCCCTAATTCGCACAATTTTACGCTCTCACCTGCCGGCTTGATTTGCATCAGCAGCCATGGACATACGCTTCCCTTACTCACCGGCGGAGGTTGCCAAGGTGCGATGCGTACAGTTCGGCATCCTCAGCCCTGATGAAATTGTAACACCTCGAACCTTTTTTTTTTATCTTCTTTTTCTCCATGTTTTTAATAGTTTGATTTAGGGGTTTGAGTTGTGATAAGTGTGGNTATCTTCTTTTTCTCCATGTTTTTAATAGTTTGATTTAGGGGTTTGAGTTGTGATAAGTGTGNTTTATATGTGATTTGATAGTTTATATGTTATATTTTTTTATTGAAATTGAATTTATTATGATTTTTTTTAATATTAGATTTTTATTTTTTATTTTTTGGTCGTAAAAAGAAAAAATTTTATGATAGTGAAACACAGATTATTGAGGTCTAGGTGTAGACATAGACCAGAGGATGAATTCATAAATTAAAAAAAAATATTGGGCTGTCTTTGCAAATTCTTACTCTCTTCAAAAAAGCTATTGAAATTTAAATTTATATACATCTTGATTATGCCATACACTATACAAAAAATGATATGATGTGATACTCATGTACATCATTAGAGACTAGAATATGTGTTTAGAGTCATGGGCTAATGCAAAATTCATTCATGTATTAATAAATTCCTCTATTATATAGACTTGGGACATAACATGCAATCAAACCACCTTGAAATTATTTGCTTAACAATGATCAAACACTAAATAAGTTAAGGTTAAACACTAAATTAAACAAACACACAAATGCTAAACGAACAAAAATCGAACTTTTCCGAACCATGATCGAGTCATGTTTATACAATAAGCCAACATTTAGGAAACCAACTTCAAACCTTTTTTAATCCATGATTAGCTAACCATCACACCATATTCAAATTCATTTTTTTCATTACATTAACATGCATTGAATGATAAATTGAATAAAATTAGTGCAAGATACAATATTATTTCATAACTTTATAGAATATAACACTTGTATTGTTTGAATTTTATTTAACATTTTTTTTGAATCAATATTAATCTTGAATAAAATAAATAATCCAATAAAAAGAAAATTATGATATTTTTATATGGAGTAAATTTTTTATCATATGCATTTATATGGCATGAAATGTCAAATTCTTTGTAACCAAAATGTAATAATTATGCACATGCCATCAAAATCATATGCATTTATTTGTTTTAAATATAATTATACATTTGCCATCAAAATCTTTTTTTTTTATTTTCAATTTGTTTGTATTGCATTTTTTTTTTATTTTATTAGCCCTTCAATTAGGGCCGTGAAAACAGCTCGTTGTTCGTGAACAGTTCTTGCTCGTGTAGCTAACAAGCTCGTGTTCGGCTCATTCGCTAAGTTAAAAGCCAAACACAAACAACACAACGAAGATTTGTTCGTTCGTGTTCGGCTCATTTTGGCTTGAAATACTATTAATCAATTATATATATATATATATATATATATATATATATATATATATATATNCAGCTCGAACTCGTAGAATTAAGCTCAAGCTTTAGTTCTAGCTCGGACTTGATTAATTAATCAAGCTCATACTGAGGATGACTCGACCCAACTCGAATTGCTTACACTTATAATCAAGCTACACTCGAAATTGAGATAGTTCACATCAAGAGTTAACTAATGAGTCATATTTGGCCCGAGGTAAATTCAACTGAGCTTGACTCGTATTAAATCAAGTTAGCTAGAAGCCTAGAAATTGGATTGACCCTGCCTTCTTATATGAAAACAACTTATCCTCCACACAATTGCTTCCATGTTATTACCATCCATACAAGCAAAGAAACAATTTACATATCAAATTCCATTATATTTTATGATATTTGTCTCTTAATCAAACTTTATGAATAAATACTTATAACTAATCATTAACATTGGTGTCATGAATATATGCATGAAAAGATGGCGTCACTTTTTAAAAAATAAATAATAATGATAGTTTTTATTTGATATTAGATGTTGGATTGTTATGCATATAAATATGAAAATATAACTGTCACATTAGTAAATTCATAATACGTTAATATTTATGTAGTATGTATGTATATGATCCTAAATATAAATAGACATATATGAGAAAATGTATAATTGATGAACTCATAAATATGGAATTGCAAGAATAGATAGACTTTGATGTGTATTACTTGGTAAAGAATGCATTGCAAATTGGTTTATATAGGTGAGGTTAGCTAGGAAGAGAATCTTCCATGCAATAATTGGCAATGAGAATATGATATGTGTGCATGCTAAGACATAGAAATAATAGAATAGGGGATCATCCTATTGTGTTATTTCTATATCAGAGCATGCCCAAATACCATTATCATTTGCTTTAAAGAATGTGAAGATTTGATAGCTTTATAGAGAGAAACTGCCAATGGTGAGTTGGATGGTTACAAGATATTTTATGTTTGCTATGAAGAAATTGAGAGAAGAACTAATAGTGAGGGAGGGAGTTTGTTTTCATTTGTAGAATTTGGTGTGTCCACTTTAAATGGAAGAATAATAGAATGTGAAGAGAAGAGAAGGGGAGAAGAGTGGATCAGAGAAAATAATTTGTTAGGTCATTTTCAACTCTAATACCATGAGAAAAAATGGAATTGAAGAACTAAGAACATGTCATTGCCGAAAACCAATAGACTTCTATTATGTATTACTTGATAAAGAATTTATAGTAGATGAGTTTATATAGGTGAGGTTAGTGATGAAGAGAATTTTTGGTGAAGTAATTCGTAGAGGGAATGAGATTTGGGTATGTTATGATAATGGAATGGGACTCAACTGAGTTGTGATGAGATAGTCAGTATACAATGTGCTCTGAAAATGTCAGATGGGTTAGCATATTTAAAAGTTAAAAATAAGTTTTTCATTCATTTTTTTCAAAATTAAAAAAAAATGATATTTAAAAATAATTTTAAAATAAAACTTCAATTTCTAAGAAATTTTAAAGATACAAAATATAGAAAAATATGATTATTTTCGCATGTAGTGTTTGAAAATTCATCGATAAAAGTTTTCAACTGAGATGATGGAATTAATGAAGATGATGGATGATGTTGAAGAATTGGAGAGATAATCGATCTAAATATTTTTATTTAATTAAATTTGTTGATAATAAGTTTTTATAATTATTTCATTTATTTTGAGGTGAGTTGTGGTTTTAATAATTTTTTTCACTGATTAATTAAAAATATTTATCTAAAAATAAATATAATAATTCTAAAAAAGAAATTAATTTGAAATATATATTTATAGCTCAATTTTTTTAAAAAAATTACAAATTAGAGTTTCAATAAATTTATTCAAATTGTATGAATTAATAGAGTTGGGCATTGAAATATGAATTTTCACACACTCTAATTTTTATTTGATATAGAATTATATAATTATTTTATCATAAGAACCGAATCATAAAATTTAATGATGTGTAAAAGATAATTTTGATGCACCCTTAAATTAATAGATTTGCATTTGCAAAATGTAGGCCTAAATTCAATTTTTAAGAAAGAAAAATTTTAAAAATAAAATCAAGAATTTAAATTATACATAATCATATTAATTAAAAATAATAGGACAATATTTTTCAATTTTAATTTTGTCCACTTAGAATTTAATTTCACAATGAATTAATGATATATATGTATTTCTATATAAATCATTTCATATTTTTTTGAAATATGTTCAATATATTTCAAAGATAACATAAATACATTAAAAATCATTATGAAACTATTAAATTTTATATATATTTCATTATATTCACTCGATTTTTTATATGTGATTTGATAGTTTATATGTTATATTTCATGATTGAAATTGAATTTATTATGATTTTTTTTAATATTAGATTTTTATTTTTATTTTCTGGTCGTAAAAAGAGAAAATTTTATGATAGTGAAACATAGATTATTGAGGTCTAGGTGTAGACATAGACCAGAGGATGAATTTATAAATNAATATTTATCTAAAAATAAATATAATAATTATAAAAAAGAAATTATTTTGAAATATATATATTTATAGCTCAATTTTTTAAAGAAAATTACAAATTAGAGTTTCAATGAATATATTCAAATTGTATGAATTAATAGAGTTGGGCATTGAAATATGAATTTTCACTCACTCTAATTTTTATTTGATATATAATTTTATATTTATCTTATCATAAGAACCCAATCATAAAATTTAATTATGTGTAAAAGATAATTTTGATGCTCCCTTAAATTAATATATTTGTATTTGCAAAATGTAGTCCTAAATTCAATTTTTAAGAAAAAAAAATTTTAAAAATAAAATTAAAAATTTAAATTATACATAATCATATTAATTAAAAATAATAGGACAATATTTTTCAACTTTAATTTTGTCCACTTAGAATTTAATTTCACAATGAATTAATGATATATATGTATTTCTATATAAATCATTTCATATTTCTTTGAAATATATTCAATATATTTCAAAGATAACATAAATACATTAAAAATCATTATGAAACTATTAAATTTTATATATATTTCATTATATTCACTCGATTTTTTATATGTGATTTGATAGTTTATATGTTATATTTTTTTTATTGAAATTGAATTTATTATGATTTTTTTAATATTAGATTTTTTATTTTTATTTTTTGGTCGTAAAAAGAGACAATTTTATGATAGTGAAACATAGATTATTGAGGTCTAGGTGTAGACATAGACCAGAGGATGAATTTATAAATAAAAAAAAATATTGGGTTGTCTTTGCAAATTCTTACTCTCTTCAAAAAAGCTATTGAAATTTAAATCTATATACATCTTGATTATGCCATACACTATACAAAAAATGATATGATGTGACACTCATGCACATCATTAGAGACTAGAATATGTGTTTAGAGTCATGGGCTAATGCAAAATTCATTCATGTATCAATAAATTTCTCTATTATATAGACTTGGGACATAACATGCAATCAAACCACCTTGACATTATTTGCTTAACAATGATCAAACATTAAATAAGTTAAGGTTGAACATTATATTAAACAAACACACAAATGCTAAACGAACAAAAATCGAACTTTTTCGAACCATGATCAAGTCATGTCTCTACAATAATCAAACATTTAGGAAACCAACTTCAAACCTTTTTTAATCCATGATTAGCTAACCATCACACCATATTCAAATTCATTTTTTTCATTACATCAACATGCATTGAATGATAAATTGAATAAAATTAGTGCAAGATACAAAATTATTTCAAAAATTTATAGAATATAACACTTGTATTGTTTGAATTTTATTTAACATTTTTTTTTGAATCAATATTAATCCAATAAAAAGAAAATTATGATATTTTTATATGGAGTAAAATTTTTATCATATGCATTTATATGGCATGACATGTCAAATTCTTTGTAACTAAAATGTAATAATTATGCACATGCCATCAAAATCATATGCATTTATTTGTTTTAAATATAATTATACATTTGCCATCAAAATCTTTTTTTTATTTTCAATTTGTTTGTTTTGCACTCTTTTTTATTTTATTAGCCATTCAATTAGGGCCGTGAAAACGGCTCGTTGTTCGTAAATAGTTCTTGCTCGTCTAGCTAACAAGCTCGTGTTCGGCTCGTTCGCTAAGTTAAAAGCCAAACACGAACAACACAACGAAGATTTGTTCGTTCGTGTTCGACTCATTTTGGCTTGAAATACTATTAATCAATTATATATATATATATATATATATATATATATATATATATATATATATATATATATATATATATATATATATATATATATATATATATATATATATATA